>BQKN01066049.1:1100539-1177813 GCA_022839385.1 Asparagus kiusianus
TGCTGAGCTAAGCTAAGGGACCTATAGGCAATTTTATACGCCTACAGCTTCTGCGGGGTGCATGAAGTCTTTTTCTTCTTTTCTTCCTATTCAGAAGTTGCTCCAACATCTCTCTTATGGACTCGATGGCGGCTTGATGCTCTTCAACCTTTTTAGTGATTGTTTGATCATCCGCGGTTTCTACCATGTACATCCGCGCTCGTTCACCCTGAATCGAGTTTGAGGTTTAGGATGTAGCCATTGCTGAGCAAACCTCATCCCTACTACCAAAAGGGGATGCTAAGAGAGCATAATTGAGTGGGATAGTGGCCCCTGTTCGAGTACGCGTGCGCAAGAATATACCCTCACATTCGCGTTAAACTAGCGGATGGTTAGGCCCCAGGAAAGAGTCTGAGTTCGAGGAATCCGAACGTGTGGCTTTACCTTTCCCCATCATGTTGATTATAGTAGACGGGAGCTCTAAGTCATCGATGGCTCGCCTTCTTTGACGGTTGCGTCTTTGGCGAGAAGGTCCCGATTTGGAGGGCTGCTGAGCAAACCTCTCGAACACCGAAGGTCTCGATGCTCCTACACACTAGCAGTCGGTAAGTACTGCTTGGATGAGCCTGTCGCAGTGGCACTGAGGATTTGCCTCTTGAATAGTGTGCTTGCAGGTTAGATGATCCCGGAGATCTCCTACGGGTTGCTGGTGACAACCCCCAGAGTCAAATAGGCCAGATATGCGATTGTGTGAGAGAGGTTCGAATGAACTCCCTTGAGTATGCTGGGCGAAATCGCTAAGTGTCGAATTCAGGCGAGCTCGTCTTGACAGGCGGGCTCTTGCGTTCGGACGAGCTCTAGCCAGTTAGCGAGCTTCAACCGTTTGCATATTCATGCGGGCATAGTGGGGCTCACCTGCCGTATTACCCTTGTTAAGGTTTGTTCACATGTGAGGTTTGTCTGTCATGCGGGCTTGGTAGGGCTCGCCTATTTTCCCTGGCTCGCCTGCTCGGGCAGACTCACTTGACTTGGGCAGTTCTCTTAGATCACGGATATGACCTGAGAAGCGAAGCCTGCCCGAATTGGTGGGCTCGCTCGATTTGGTTGGTTCGCCTAGATTGCCAGGTTCGCCTGAAGTACCGAGTTCGCCGAAATGGGGAACTCCGCGACTAGAGTGAAGCCCGCCTAAATGTGGGGGTCTGCGAGGATTGTTTAGCAACTCATCTAGCCGTCTTTCACTCTGTGCTCTTGGTATTCCGCTCGGCCTTGACTGGCTTAGGGGATATAGGACCCCCTGCTATGGCTCGGGTAGAGTCCTCAAGCATGGATACCTTGACCACTTGGGATCGGGCCACACGCATAACTCTATGACGCTTACGGGATGCATTGCCACTAGAGGAGGAGGAAGATAAGTGTTCTTTATACTTGGCTTGGTCAAACTCGATCATGAGGGACTTCACGGTTGTCCCAATTGCGACTTCGTCGAACTGCTCCACCACCATTTTAGTTGAAGAAACGATTTCTCTCACTGTAGTCGCCATCTTCTGTGGGATGTAAAATTTGATTTCCCGAAATGGGGACTTCGTTTGTATTGATAAGAATAGCTTATTATAAACTAGTGAATCAAAGTTATAACAAAAACAGAGGGAATGCCCTCCTTATTTAACGTGGGGTCTTTGGTAGCGATAGGATGTCTCCCTTAGTGCTGGAACCGAGTTTTCTTCCTTTGGATGATCCGAGCGAAGCAACAGGCGAGCTTCAGTACATAGTAGAAGCTCGTGTTGATCGAGTTCGGGATCCCAAGCTTAAAGGCTATCAAGGCTAAAAGCTGGAAGAAGATGCTACAGTGCAAGAGCAACGCAAAGAGCAGGTAGCTAACTCAACTGAGACGTGAACCAAAAAGCTAAAAGCAAACCTCTTTCACATAGCCTGGAGAGGCTCTTAAATAGGAAAGATACAACATGGTCACTCCCCTTATCATGGGATGTGACCATGTACTATTGAGAGATGCCATGCCTCTCACTTGTATGTGAGCGGCTTCTTGATGGGTGCGGAGTACTGTACTCCCCCCTCATGTCGTAGGAAATAGGAAGGCCCATCCCTGTACATGACATCATAGCTACCTAGTGCTCTGGAGAGCTTGGCAAACTTATAGGCGGACTACTGATTGCCTGGATGTGCAGGCGAGCTTTGTTCGTGCTAGCGAACTCATCGCTTGAGTGGACTTGACTCGTGCTGGCGAGTTAAGCATGCAGGCGAGCTTCATTCATGCTGGTGAACTTAGCACTTGAGTGTACTTGACTCGTGCTTGAGAGTCAAGTATGCAGGCGAGCTTCGTTCGTACTGACGAACTTATTGCTTGAGTGGACTTGACTCGTGCTGGTGAGTCAAGCATGTAGGCAGAATTGAGCTCTCGATGGTAGGCTCAACAATTAAAGCGAGCTTACTTGGTTTTTTTGTGTGCAGGCATACCCATACAGGCGGGTTTTTAGATCTTCCTATTGTTAAGGTGATTTTTATAGCCTACAGTGGTGAGTACGGGAACTCATCCTCGTGCCTTAGATTTATTCACGATGACACCAAGGTCTTGGGTATGTACCTTGGGCTTATGAAGATGCTAAGGCATTTTTGTTGATGTAGACTGAGTTGAGGGCGTGCCTTAGTTTTACCTTGATAGGTACCGAGGCCTTTTTATCGATGTTGTGTCTTAGTTTTACTCATAACATGATACCAAGGACTTTCGAGTTAGAGTTGACCAAGTTGATAGCAAGCCTTGGTTTTACCCTGAATAGGTACCAAGGTCCTTTTGTCGATGACGTGCCTTGGCGTTACTCATGAAAATGATACGAAGGGCTTTCGCGTCAGAGTCGACCTAGTTAATGGTGTGTCTTGGTTTTATCTTGAATAGGTACCAAGGTCTTTTTATTGATGACGTGCCTTAGTTTTACACATGAAATTGATACTAAGGGCTTTCGAGCCGGAGTGGACTAAGTTGTTAGCATGCCTTGGTTTTACTCTGAATGGGTACCAAGGTCTTTTTATCGATGATGTGCCTTGGTTTTACTCATAAAAATGATACCAAAGGCTTTCAATTGGGAGTCGACCGAGTTGATGAAGATCGAGCTGCGAAAACTGCATATAGGTTCATAACATAATAATATCTCGTGCAAGTGAGTATCTTTAATTTTAATACGTTAAAGCTCCAAGTCCAGATGAGGTTTAACCAATCTTTTATTAGATTGGAAGAGGAGATGGTAGCTTCTTATTCCTATGTTCGAATATGGGGATGGTTTATCAAAGAGAGACAAAGAGGCCCTACGGTGGGTGCCAGTGTTGATGTCTTGAGACTCAGCATCGAGGTTAGAAGATAATCCCGAATTAGCAACGGGGCTTAGTATTAATATGTACAATGTGGTTCTCTTATTCCCTCTGGCGACCAATTCCTTGTATAAGATGAGCAAACTGCAAAATAAGCACATTAGAGGAGCGACGATGGGTTCTCCGGTGATTTCTTCGAGAATCAAGTTAGTGCAGAGCTTGAGTGGGGAATCAATAAACTGAATAAGTTTAAGATATAAGCTTAGTTTGTCATAAATTTACATACTGGTGGCCCCAAAGAGGGCCTGAGGATCAGCCCCAAATTAGTAGGCAATGAGTCCATATATATACTCGACTAAGAGGCATATAAGCGTAACTATGATCAAGTCTAGGTAAATAGCTGGATCGATAAATAACTTTACAGTTATCGATGGCCTATGCGATGAGCCACACTCAAATTATATGTGACAGTGACTGAGGAGGTATGGGGGTGATGAGTCATGGAGATTAGTGGCACTAGCCATGATGATGATAGGCAATTGTTGATGTGGAGTTCAATGATGAACTGCCTTTTGAATCAGCCTTTTTAGTCATGGAGACAAGTGGCACTAGCCATGATGATGATAGACCGTTGTTGATGTTGAGCTTGATGATAGACTACAAATACTATCTTTTTAGTCGGCCTCGAAAATTGTCGACCCAACTCTGAGCGAATGATGGTGGTTGACTCGATTCATGAGATCAAGTGAGAGCTGGTCTTTATTCAGCTTGGCTCGGGAAAGGTCGAGTGCCCAGGTGACCCGAGTCGTCCCTGGCTGGGGTGAGCTGGCATGTTTGATTAATGCTGATATAAGATACGTGTCGCCTTTAAGAGGAAAATTAGCACTTAGGGGGTGTTAGTCAATTAGGACATTTTTATGCAAAATGGGATAATTGTTAAAGTGAAATTTTTTTTCGCTAGTGGGATAAATAGGAACACTTCTGTGAAGCGGGATATTTTGATAAAATAACGTGGGATAAATTTTTATAATCATGAAATATATATTTATGCATTTTAAAGATATACATACTATTTATGTATTTTAAACTTACTATTATTGATTGATAATTGCTTACTATAAGAATGTTCTTTACTATTAAATAACTTTTGGTTAGACTATAAAATATTAACAATTATTATTATAATTATGGTCTAATGATAGTGATAACCATAATAGGAAAGAAGTAAAGAAAGAAACAATTAAAAAATAACAAAATAAATATGAATTCTAGTTTTTTACCACATAGTTCCAAGCTAAAACTTAGAATAATTTGAGAGACTAGAACTCTCATTTTTGTATAGAAAAATAAAAAAGGTGGGATAATTTTGTACCATTATCCTAATTCTAGTTTTGTTAGAGTTCTACTTGACTAACACTGTAAAATTTTGTTCTAGTTTCAGTTCTATGTGACTAACACCTTAAGTTCTAGGTGTCTAACCCCCTAGGTTAATTAATGTAACAACATAACTTAATCACATACTAACAAGAATGTCTGCTAAAGTAATAAAAGCTACGATAAAATCCATAATTAGGACCAAAAAATGCTCCAAACATGAAGGTACCATTAATACAAACTTTCATGAACCGACTCATGTAACTATTAATTAATCTATCTACCCTTTAAAAGAGGGAGTTCCAAAAAAACTTTTCCTACCCTAAATTACCCTTTAACTATTGTAAATATAACAAAGTTGTCCCCATCTTTTATTTCATTAACTTAACAAAGATAAAAAAATTTCCGTTGCTCACAAATTTATAATTCCCATCAAATCCAATCCAATCTACTTTTTTTCGATAATACCCTCAAAATTTCATGCATAATCACCAAAGTGCCTTATACTTTATCATTCTCTCACTACCCTTTCAAATTCTCTAACGTCATCCTCATCCTCATTAAACACCCATCATCATCATAAACCTCAGAACTAACAACCCATCCCTAATAATGTCCACCAATTTTTCCTTTAATCACTAACATAATTTCACAACTGATGCTTCTAATTCTCCTTAATCTCAAAATAAAACCACCAACCCTTTAGTTTCTCATTATGAGTAACCCCCTTTCTTCTATCCTATATATATTCTACTCAACCTAAACCCAAGATCCGATACTATGGCTGACCAATATTTAACTGAACCGTTGTACAAATAGTCTCCTTTTCCAACTTTTCAAGGAGAGAAGACGGACGAGTGATGATTTTGCTCCTTGAAGGAAGTTCAAGTAGCAAATTTTTGCTTATTGGCTAGCTAGGGGAATACTGGTATAGAGAAGATGCATTTGAACTATTTTCTTGTTTGCTTTTAGAGGCCAAAGTGTGAAAGAAAGTTAACATGAGGTTTTATTTTCCTTTTTGATTTTTTCCGTTTTGGTTTCCTATAGATAATAGTTTGAAGAAAGGGGTTTTGGTGTGATTAGTCTTTGGAGTTAGCTTTTGTGTTGGAGGGCTAAGTTTATACATGTGTATTGTTCTTTGGGACGTTTCTTGTGGGTTAGGAGCAGGAGTTCATAATTAAAAGAAACCAATATTTCTCCAATAGCATGTTTCCATTAACGGGAGTTTAGAATTGAAAGAAAAAACATTTGTCTTTCATAATACAGAAATATGATATATATTATGTGAATATGATATATATTATGTGAAATTTGCACATGTTTATAGATATTATATTACTCAAGAAATATGGAAATATGATGTGTTATGTAAATATTGCATAACAATAATACAGAAATATGATATATTATATGTGAAAATTTCATAAGATTATAATTCATAATATAGTATGATATATGTTATGTAAAAATTCTTTAAAATCAGATGATTATACGAGCCCTTTTTATGCATATTATTTTGTTCTCAAGCACTTTTCCTTCTCTTTTATTTTGTGCTTACAGAAAAGGGAGATTCCATTTTTGTGAAATGTGTACGAAGGACATTGGTGCTCGAAATTATGCAATATACCGACCCTCCTAACCATTCTCCTTCTCTCTTGCGTTTAATAAATAGAAGGATTAAAAACGAAGTGGATCTCGAAAGAAGCATCATTTAGATATTAGTTACCTAAAACTTCAATAATTTCATATTGGTCCATCAATTTTTTATATTTTTTTAAAATAAACCAAGTATTCACTAGGCCAAACCCAAGATTGAACCCCTATCAAGAGAAAAAATATTTTAATTAAAAAATAAACTTAAGAAGCTTCATGAATAAGCAAATTGGCATATAAAAGCTCAAGAATTTACAAATTTGTTAATTTTGTTAAAGAAGTCTTCAGCACAGGTAAATTTGTAGAAATGCCAAGAAGCCTTACATACTTTGCATATTTTGCAAAAAAAAAAGGTCCATGAAGTTAGAAATTTCACAAAAATATTAAAATTTTTCATAAATTGAATATTTTGCATAAAAGTCCACATAACTCACTAAGATCCCAAAAAACATCCATAAATTACAAATTTTGTAGAAAAAAATCTGGAAGTTATAACTTATGTAGAAAATCTAAAAGACTTCTATTATTACCCCTAAAAGTGCTAAGTATTAATCACCACTGAGAAGTTGACACATGTCTTACACTTTTCTTAACCAAACTAAGTCACAACTAAGAAAATATTTGACTCGGCACGGCCGGCTTGATTGGCCGACATCTCGCGTAACCAAGTCAAAAGGCGGTACTACTCGATCAACCTCTCAATTGAATGCTAGTGATGCGATTTGGCCCATTGTGCAGGCAACATCTCACGTAATCGAGTCAAAAGGCAATACCTCTCGGCCTTGGACCTGAGGAGTCAAAGGACGGCTGTTAACCCCAATGACCATGATGAATATGAGACTCGTGTCTATGTCACTTGTAGATAGGCACTTTTCTGTTGAGGAGGATGGTGTTGCTCGATGTGAAATTTGATTATCTAGGACTTAAACATTATTGAGTACTCTTGTTGTTTATAAAATTGACAATCATGTTCCTGGAGCAGTCTAAAATTTGAGGATTGGTTGTAATGGATTCTTTATTTGGGAGATCCATGTGATAAATGTATCTTATTTCCTGTACGATTTTTTTTATTTTGCATGTAGGGTCATGCTGGCATGCACGGTCAGGTTTAGGGCCTTAGGCAAATGTATATCCTCTGATATATTCCTAAATAGCTCAGGACTGGAAGTATCTTGTGTTACGTTCAGATAGTATTTTAATGCTTATTACTATAAATTAGAAGATACATGAGAATTCACATAGTTAAAGAATTTCCTCATATTGCCCACCCTCTAAGTTCGTACTTCATATCATCTATCTTATATTACTAGAGTAGTCTTAACTTTTATTATATTTCTTATGTTCATGAGTCACAATAAGCATTTGGTCGGTATCTAGACATGCATGGTTTCTAAAAAAATATATATCAACCTAAAATTTTTGAGAGCCTATTGTCTATCTTGCCTTCTTTGATGTGTTCATGCAGACCTATAAGAACCTTTCACATCTGAAGCTGATGAGGTAAAAGTTATATTATAGTTTCTCGGGAATAACTTATGATTTTTTTCTTGTTTAAACTGAGAAGTTTTGTAGAAGAGGCTTGTGTACAATCTTGATGACGAGCTCATTAATCAACAAGGGAAGGGAAAGGCCAAGCAACAGAAGAAGACATTTGAGAAGATTATTGATGAGTCCTTTGCAAGAAGAGATTCAGATCATGGACATATCCTCTCAGATTCTATTCAACAGGGCAATGGCAAAGCTTAGTTTATATGTCTTGTGGACGAGTCTTAATTGCAGAAGCGCATGAGTTCCTGTCTGAACTTTATACAGATGGTAGGGTGAAGAAGCTGCTTGCGCAATGTGTATCTCAAAATCGATATTATAAAAAAAAAACTCCTGAGCAGGTATGTGCCACATTTATTGCTAAAAATCTTCCATCCAAGCTAATATAACTGATTTGTCATAATAACGCCTCTTGACGAAATACATCAATAGAGCCAAACTTGTCAAAAGGGTCAAAGTGTTGATTGGTGACCAGCTGCTTTTTTCAGTAATGAACATATTTAAGCCAGAGGTAACTTGGTTTCTCTTACATTGCTTAGACTTGATGAAGATTGATTTCCATTAGCCCTTAACTTTTTTGCTCACATTAACCATCATCTCGGCATATAAAACCGAACATTTCCATAATGAAAACAAGGATTGCTAATAAAGAAATCCTCAGCGATATTGTCCTTGTTTGATAATTTCTTACTTTCTGCCAGTATTCTACTTCTAAGAATTTTATGGGTCATAATTGAGTTGGTTTTAGTATTTTTAGTTCATCGATCCTTGGATATCTATCAATATGGTTCTTCCAAAATTTTATTCATTACCTTCTATAACATTACAATCTCTAAATACCTTACATTCAACTCATTTAATTGAAAATAAATGTAATTAAGATAGATAACTGTTTACAAATGCATTCAGATGATTGTCTTAAAAAAATGCAGCCAGATGCTTGCATAATCCATCATATACACTGAAATATTCCAAAGAATCTATGTTCCATAATTGTCTATAGTATCAGATGTTGCATTTACTGTTTTCTTTCAATTTACCTCTTAATGTTTGTGTCCTTTTACTAACGTTTTCCATTATTATGTTTACTATTTTCTTCTAACAATTATGTGATGAAGGGTTATTTTTCATTAGCCATCATAAATATCCATAATCAAGGTATAGAAGCATACCATACAGGTACCACATCATCAACCGATATTTCATTGAATCCAAGTCCTAGAATGCCATCAAATTTGGCCATCAAGAAATTGAGGCTTGGTTCCTTAGTTGCTTCAATGAAAACTTGAGAAGAAATACTTGGGAGTGATGAACTCAATGCTATATGTTCTTTGAAGATACATATCCACTTAATAAATTTTCTTCAGAATATCCCTTAACTTTGGAGTTTTGTAGACAACTTTTAATATAATTCTTTGTAGATGATCCAATGATTTATTATCTACTTTAGTTAAAAATGTAGATTGTAGCCATGAAATTTTTTTCAAGTAAAAAATATGGTATAAATAAAAAATTAGTTGATATTTGATAATAATTCTTTTCAATGCATTCAAGAATGAAAAGTCAAGCATTAGGTTAAGGAATAGTAAGGACAATTTAGTTGCTTAATACTGAATACACTTTAGTATTCAAGAACGAAAAAGAAGTGTCTTTTCCCTACTATTTTTGAGCATGATGCTGATAAAATATTAACTTTAAAATAATATGTTAGCTATATTGTTTAAAATAATATAAAAAATATGTTAGCTATATTGTTTGCATTCATAAATTTATACCAAATCTTCGCCTAAATAAAATTATAATTTAAAATAATATTAAAAAAATTTAGCTATATTGTTTGCATTCAATAAATTTATACCAAATCTTTGCCTAAATAAAATTATAATTTAAAATAATATTAAAATTTTTAGCACGTGCATAGATTCTCTACCCTGGATGAATTTACATAACATTTCAGTAATTTATTCTTTCAGGACATCTTTTGGCTATATATGGGGTCTCTGGCAGTTGAAACCGAGTCAATAGACCAATGGAACTATAGATTTTTAGGGCTTAGTGAATCAGGGAAAGGAGATTATGAATTTTCACAAGTTCTGTCACTATTATTCTCAGTTCTCAAGAAGACCATTCAAAAGAATGAGAGTTCGCCGGATTCTACGACGAGGAAAGCTAATGACACCATTGGCCATGGTCTCAGAGCACAGGATCTTAGCATACAAAGTTACACTAAGCGCATATTCAAGTACTCAAATTGTAGCCATTCATGCTGTATCCTTGCACATGTATACATTGACAGATACCTCGTGCAACCAGGTGTCCATCTTTCTTGCCTCAATGTTCATCAGTAGCTAATGACAAGTGTGGTCATTGCAGCAAAATTCATTGATGATGCGTAAGTATTACATGCGTTCTTCTTTCCAAATGTTTTGACTTTGGATTTAGTTCTAAAAAAGTGCTCATAGTTCTTTGGGAGTCTTCTGTTAAGTTTGTTACATTTGTTTATGTCATAGAAATATCATGTTTCAATTTCTTTTTTATTAAAAAAATTCCTCTTTCATGCTTGCTACAGTACACTTTTTATCTATTTTCAAACCAAGTGCTTCTATGCCACTCATTTATTGTGTTTCATTAACAAAGTCATTTGTCCATTGACCTAATATAGATAAACTGTGTTTATAATATCTTCATTTTATTAACTAATGCCAAAAAATGTTTTCCAGATTAACAATTACTAAATTTTGTACTTGAAAACTTTCATTTAGGTGGTAAAAATGGGAGAACAAGTGGTTGCTTAACAGAGCCTTCTCGTCACCATGCATCAGGACAAGCCGAAAATGCAGGCAGCTTACTAAAAACTCGAGTAGCAAATGATTCAAAAGAAGCTTTGATGAGTCAATAGTTCTATATGTCATTGCTATTAGCCAGTGATAAGTAAGCTTCAGTGGACCTATGCTACATCTGAATTTCATTCTTATAAGATGGTTGATTGAAACTCAATGGTGTATATCAAATAAAATTCTTTAATAAAATTATTCATTGTTTTCTATTGTTAAGGACGCAAACAATCTATTTAATCCTTTTTAATTTTAAAATTCTTCCATATGTTTGATACATGGTTTAATTTAAATAAATCTTAATAAAATGAATCAATAATAAAATAATAAATAAAACAATTTACCACGTGCATTGCACGTGTAATCCAACTAGTATATTAAAATATGAGAGAGATCAAAAGTAATTATGTCCATGATAAATTGACTCGTATAATGTCTCACAATATTGCTCACCGTCGTTTCTTTTGCATGTTATATACGTATTCTGAAGTAAATATTCCTCCTTAATTAATGAGGCTACTACCATTTCTCTTCATCCAGTCTTAAATAATGCTTACCATCTATTAGGAAAATAAAATACAAGAAACACACACAAAAAAGTAGAGAAAACAATGACAAAAATCAACATATTTTTCTTTATTGCCTCGTTTTCTATTATCTATGTTACCCAGTTTGGAGAATTTGCTCAAGGAAATGTTGATTGCAAAGCTCATCTCAAAGACTTGCATCTTAATTGCAGCGATTTTGTTAAGATCAAATGACCATAAATTGAACCATCAGTACAATGTTGCAATTTTATTAAACATGCAAATAATACTTGTGTTTGCAAGCATGTTACGCCAGAGATTGAAAAGAAAATTAATATGAAAAAGGCGGTTTATATCACTCGCGTATGTGGCAATCCCCTAAAAAAGGGAACAAAATGTGGAAGTAAGTTTCTCCATTTTTAATTTCTTAAGCATTTAGTACATAAAATAAATAAGTTTTATGCTATATGGAAGAAAAACAATTAGCAACTTAAAGATGAGTATTAGCATTTATTTATTTAGTACATGCCTAAAACATTTACATAAAATTGATTGCAGCGGTATATCTTTCTAAAATAGTCAATCTAATGTCTTTAATAATACTATAGTTCTAATATAATAAAAGAATTTCAAAAGTTTAAATGCTTATGCAATACATAAGTTAGTGTGAATAAGTACTAGAAAATATAGTTCTTCATAAATTTCCTCTAATTTTTTTCCATATACTTATTAATTCTTCCTTTTTTTTTCTAAATATATAGTCATCACTTGCCTATTGAGATCCTCATCATAGCTTGTATCTTTTGAGTTATTTTCAGGCTATATTGTTCCACAAGCATAATGCACGGAGGAGATGTAAATGTAAATATGAAACCATAAATTTAGTAAGTGAAACATTTTACTAATTCATTTCTAAATGCACGCCCACGGTTTTTCACATTTGTGTCTCTGAACCGCTTGATCGTCTCTTTTTTTGTTTTTGGTATGCGAAATAATTTTCCAGTACCAAATCAGAGTTCTGTAAATGCTCAACTCAGGGATACCTACATGTTTACACTTGATTACCTACTATTGTTTTCTTCTCGCGATGGATAGCTAAAGAGGTATTTCCACCTTATTTGTCAAGGACGCCAACATTGTCCCTTCAATTAATCATATTGGTTAGTCTAATATCTCAAGTATCTGTATGCTAAAGAAAAAGTTAAAATTTTATAGCGCACTCCTCATATAATATCAAAGGAAGAAGTTAAATTTTATAGCACACTCCTCTTAAATCTTATTTAGATGTATATTTGCATTTTAACCTGTCATGTCATTGTGTGCTCTGTGTTCACAGTAAAATGACAATCAAGTAATAGCATTCATGCAATATGTAAAAGTGAATGCATTCAGGTTATTCTAAGTTATCACGACTTTCTTGTTAGAGTCCCTAAAGCAACAGATTGAAAAGAACACAGCAGGCACTATAATGAGACAATCAAGGTCATTCTAAAATTACACCTAAATTGTGAAGTACTTCAGAAAATGAATTAGTCTGACAATGAAAGAAATTAATTTGTATAGACTAATGTATACTGCTAATGATTTTTCTAATTCCCTCGTGAACAATGCCGAACAATAGCTTGCATTGATGTGCATCTTGTCTCGTGACAATCCTGTCAAGAGCAAGAATTACTAGCAGCCAATGGGATGGAAAGTATTTACATGATAAGACATACACATTGATGTCAAATTTTCAGAAATCTACTCATTTTAGTGCCTAGAAATCAGAAATCTCCTCATTTTAGTGTTAGCATATGCTTGGTGTTTGCATTATGAAGTTTTAAGAAAACCTCTCACTAAACAAGAAGTTTGTGGATTAGATATCACAAGTAAGTCATACAATATGCTTAATCAAGTACGAGGTACCTAAACATGCATTGAAGGGAAGAGACCAGATGATTAAGCCAAGGAGTTGAACTCAGTTCGAATTGGATTAGGTTTCAATTTTGTTTCATAACATGGTAAAACTCAATCAGTTAAAAGAGTCATGTCCTCAATTGGTAAGGACAAAAGAGTAAAGCTTACACGTCTCTATTGCTTTCTGACAAAAATGAGAGGAAAGCGCAACTTCATTCTTGACAAGGTGTAGGACACGACAAAAAGGTGTCTTTCTTTCTTCAAAACACATTGTATACAACTCATCGTATGCCATGATCAATGCGCTCAAAGTTGAAACAAATAGAGTTCTAAAATATCCGTCACATTGTATAGTATCAAAAAACGAAATAACTATACGCATATCATCAGAACTCATGGTCTTCTTGCAGAACCACAATAATTTCTTCAACTATACTCCAATTTTGGCAAATAATATATGTTATCTCCCCCTCAAGCTCATGCTCTTCTTCTTCTGGCTAATAGCAAATCGTCTAGCCATGGCAACATTGTAGAATCTCCTCATATGATCAGACAGCCGATGAATGGCTTGGAGATTCCCAATCTCCGATAAACGCAGCATCAAAGCATCAAACTTCACAAATGGCAATTTCATCCCCCTCTCTATTACCTCATCCAAAAGAGAGCATGCATCATCGACTCTCTCACAATCAAACAACCCCTCGACCATGATACTATACGTATCTGTAGTTCTCGCACATTTTCTCCTATCCATCTCATGCCAAATGCCAACTGCCCGCTCTGATTCCTTCATCTCGAAAAACATTGAAATAAGCATGTTGTAGGTGTGAACACTTGGCTCACAACCCACCTCAATCATTTTCTCACAAAGCATCAAGGCTTCTTCAGGCTTCTTCAAATTGCATAGTACCTTCAGAAAACAGTTATAGGTGAGGACATCAGGTGGATACCCTTTATTGCCCATCTCTTCTAGTATCTTATATGCGGCATCAATCTTGCCTATTAAACACATCCCTTCGATCAAATCCTTATAGGTTGAAACATCAGGAAGGCATCCAGTGTTCCTCATATCACCAAGAAGACTAAAGCATTCATCCATCTGATCATCCTTAGCAAGGGCCACAATCATTACACTATAAGTTTTAGCGGTCGGCGAAGATATCGTTGAACCCTTTGTCCTCATGAACTCGAAAAGCTCTCTTGCCTCTGATACCATCCCGACACTGCAAAAAGAATCAATGGCAGCATTATAAGTGAAGTTCTCAGGAGCAAAACCCATTCCGATCATTTCTTCCAACACCTCCATCGCTTTCTTCGGGTCTCTAACTCTACACCACCCGAAGAACAAAATGTTGTAAGTATCAGCATTTGGACTGACCCTTTTCTTCACACGATGAAACAAAACCTCAGCTTCCCTAGCCAAACTGCATTTGCAAAGAGAATCAAGTAACATGTTAAATGCATCCACTTCTGGGGCCGTGATCTTTATTTTCTTCTTCTTGGCGAATCTCCTAACATGGGTCAGATGCTTTTCTGTGTAATTCTTGAGTATGATCATTAAGGCCTCGACTGAAACGGAATGGTTATTTTTTCGCTTCATCTGATCCAGGACATCACAAAGAACACCGAATTGCTTCAACTTGTATCGAGTACTCGATAATATATCAATCATATAGTTATAAGTTTGTCTCTCATGAGCATAATCATGGTGATGCCCAGCCCAAGTGAAGAACCTCAAAGCTAGTCTTTCTTCATACCGCAGTTTTCTAATGACATCGTCCACCAATTCAGTGGACAACTCTAAGCCTAGAGAATCAAGGGTTGCCTCCAAGCTCTTGTTTGACTTGGAATTTGATATGATAGCTTCATATACTCTATCAGCAGCAGAAATTAACTGGTCATTATTTTCACTAACGGGTTGGTCCAAGATGAGATCTTTATGTGAGGAGAGTGTACAGAACCGAGAAAAATGTAATTTCTCTAAAATGGGAGGTCTCGATACAAAAATTTCTTTAGATGGAGAGGAGAATGGCCTAATTAAAGGGACCAAATTTGAAGAAACTGGAGATGTGGGTAAAAATAATACCAAATTTCTGCAAAATTTGGGAAAACGCCACATGGGTCTGGAGAATCTAATACAAGCATTGATTTTGAGCTTCAGATAGATTTAAAAAAACGCACCTATTTCGCTGATTTCTTCAGTTTTTAGGGGAAATTCGAAGCTAGGGTTTTGCTTGCTGCACCTTTGTGCTTGGCTTTGGAGTTCGGATATATCATCGGAGTGCGATGAGTTATCGGGTTCGGGTTGGAGTGGCTGATTGAGTATAGCGGATCATAAAAATTAAATCATTCGAGATGAAACGACCTGTATATGTCTTTACATGGCCTTAAGATGAACATCTGGGCCTGAGTAATGTGGCCATGACGGCCTCAATCATGTGGGCCTGAATTTCAATAAGGGCCCAGATTTGTGGACTCTAAAACTTTTGTTTGACCCTTGGTGCAAACGGAAGGGCATAAAGATCATCAGCACCTTGTGAATAACGGACGTGGATACAAATACGAATATAATTCGAATACCCACACAGATCGGTTATGTGAGTACGCTTGATAACACCTATTTAGACAGGGTTCAAAATAATCAAATAAAATTTTGTTGCATGCTGGATTATGAGTGTTATTTCAATAAAACTGAGAAATATGTTTAGAAAAGTTCAAGAAAGAGGAGAAAGAAAAATATTAAAAAAATCCTACTGAAGGTTCTCTAGATCACACGGATTGATGGGCGTACATAAATCTTAAACTTGGCCGTTAACAATCATTCGACTATAACTATTTGGTTTGCTGCAAAAATAAATTACAGCGAACGTTGCGACAATGAATATGAATGAAATTAGTACTACAAAATTTCCGTTTCAATATCTGCAATTATATTGTAGGAAATGTACTTTAATACAAATCGGTGTTTGGTTGAAAATAATTAGTGCAAACGCTACATAACTTTGTAACATAAGGAAACTTGGGTGTAGATGATTTTCTCATTTGACAAGATGGATATACATGACCTTAATCGCAAGATTGTTACCATCTCAGGTCAGAAAATGCATTTCTTTTAACAAGAACTACAAGTTGCACAAACAAACACTTGGTAAACCAAACATAACAGAAAAGAACCAAAAAACACCGATCACTCAAAGGAACAAGGTTGAAAACTCATGCACATTGCGGTACATCTCAAGTTACAGAACAGCTTTTAAACAAGTCACCTACAGAAGCGTTGAATACACTCGTGGCTATATTTAACTGAAGATATCCGTTGAAAATGAAGTAATTAAGTACCTTGCTCAGTACAGTATTATTCAAATGAGAATGTGTGTATATATTCTTCCTTTTGAAGCACGTCAGATATAAGAAGCAGCTACCAGGCATATAAAGGAACACAAGTATAGTCTATAGATGATACTAATATATTCCTCTCGTTCACCAGTTCGTCCCGCAGGAATGCGTGCTGCTAATTTTGAGTGCAAGCAGCGCTGCGATTAAATCTTAAAAAGAAGAGAAAGAATGGTGAAACAATATCAAAGTTTAATACGGAGAAAAAAAAGAATACTGTGCTATTTCCTGAAACTAGCTTAGGAAATAGTATGACCTCAATCGATCTTGGAAACATATATTGGTAAGAAATAGCAGGACTTGCAGGCTCTGCCATCGTCGTTCTAATTATGGGTCCAGGTGCAACGCAATTTGTTCGAATCTTGTCTCTTGCCCACTCAAAAGCCATAAAGGCATCAGGAAATATTCCTTGGAAGATGACAGTCAGCCAATCTTCATCTGGGCTTTGATTTTGGCTAAATTTCGGAAAAGAAAAAAAATACCTTAATTTTAAATAGCACTTGAATACCTCATATAGCGTCAATCACTAGGCACTTAATATACCTCAACTTGTTTTTCATAGCATTTATGAACCCTAAGTTGTTTAAAATTTCCAAGTTGGAACCCTTAATCATAGAAACATGAAAATTTTCACCCGAATGTTCCTATGTGGTACTTACAGGCTAATTATGAACATTAATTATGAACATTTTTAAGTACTAATATTTGTTATATTTACTCTTAGACCTATAAAATTTCTATTTTAAACTAGAGTTGGGATTGGTTTAGCGATAAATTTACTAAGCATTAATGGTTATCAAGTTTTATAATTATCCTATAAGTATCATAGTGAAACATTCTGATGAAAATATTTGTTTACCTGATAGAGGGTACTATCAACATGCTAATTTTCAGCAACCTAGGATATATAATTGCTACGAAAAACAAGTGAGGCTATATAAGCGCTACGTGTGAGTGAAACTATGAGGTAGTTAAGTGCTATTTAGCCTTTAACTTGGATGATTATCGGATAACCCCCATAACTTTCAAAACATCAGAAATCCCCTTAAGTTAGGGATAATCAGAAATCACCCTTTGACTTAAGATTTGATCAGTATGCCATAATAATAGTGTTGGCAGAAAAAATTTAAGCTGGGGTATATTTTTTCCAGTGAGATTTGTGGTTAATGTTGTTACATGGGTTTTCTAATAAATCATAAAGTGAAAGAGAGTTTTCTGATAACCCTGACTTAAGGAGGGCTTTGATATTTTTAACGTTGGGGGGGCTCCCCCACGCCCCCGTAGTTGATAGTTGTCCAAAGTTAAGAGGGTTTGCTGATATTTTTTATTTTCTTTGTTAGCCTGCGGTTGCTGAAAGAAGGGTCATAATATCTGTAGCCATTTGCCAACGAACTAAGGAGATATTTACGATATTGCCTGCACCTCATGCCCTAAAAAGTTAGTATCCATCACCAACATATATTATTTGGCAGTAAAATCAGCAGCTTTCTCGGGTGAAAACTTGTGTCAACTTAAGTGGATAGAGAATAGTGTATCCACCAAAGTTTTTAACCACTCATATTGCCTAGAGATCCATGTATTACATAAAAAGATGTTTTATATTAATAAATGTGTGGCTACAAACTTTGGTGGATATCAACTTAAGTTGATAGGAGTCTTGCTTGCTTTCTCGTAAATTGCCATCCCTAGCTAGACAACATGTATGTAGATTGGAAAAACAAATATGAATAGACATATTTGATCTATGCCTTTGCTGCAGAAGCAGCCGCCACCCTCTCTGTAGGGTTTTGAAAACTCTAGATCTGAGTCCGTTTCGTTTTCTCTTTAAAAATACATAACGCTTCTTCCCCCCTCCCTCGTGACGGAGCTCTATCGGTCAGATCTGGTTGTTGCTTCTAGTTTTCTTCGGCTGGTTTCCACCTTCTTCGTGCGGCACGACCCTTCCTGTCTTGCTCCGGCAGTTTACGGTGAATTTATTTGACGAGATTTGAATTTCGTCCCCAACCCTCGTGGCAGCCCTCAGGGTTTCCCATCGGTAATTCTCGCCGGCAAGGCTTCGGTGGGTCTCCATCGACGATTTCCAGTGCATCCTTGACAATTCACACCAGTTTTCTGGCATTGTTTTCCTCCATCTTTGCTCATTCGAATTTCCTTTTCCTCTTGACTCACATGAACGACATCATCGTTTCATACTTAGTAATGGTATCGCCGTTTCAAGACCGTCTCTCAGTCTTAAACTAATGACATCGCCGTTTCAAGACCGTCTCTTGGTCTCATATTAACAACATCGCTATTTCATATTCATCGCCATTTGAAGACCGTCTCTCAGTCTCAAATCAACAGCATTACCGTTTCAAGCCCGTCTCTCGGTCTCATATTAACGGCATCGTCGTGTTATTTTAGTAACAACATCATTGTTTCAAGACCATCTCTCGATCTCAAATCTACGGCTTCGTCGTCTCAAGACCGTCTCTCGGTCTCAAATTAACGGCATCGTCATTTCAAGCCGTTCCGTCTTGCTGTTTTGCTGATTGTTTGGGCTAATGGTGCTTTTCTGTGTTCTGTCTTTGAGGGCTGGTGTGTTAGAATATAGCGAGAATTGATGATGATGGGCTAGCCAAGCTTTGTGCCAAATGCAGCTTAGATGACGAAGATGGCCCTGTTTTTTTGTCAACCAAGGACTGGACAAATTCGCCTTTCTTCAACAACTGTCTTTTAGAGAAGGTTTTTGGTAGGAGGATTGCTAATAGAGATGGCATGAGCGTGTCCTTAGGAGGATCTGGACTGTAAATGCCCCCTTCCAGATGGAACCTTATAGTGGAAGGAATATTTTTCTTTTCAAATTTGGTTCTGATGCAGACATGGAAAAACCAAAACACATGTATGTATATATATAACTATATATATGTATAGAAACCAAAACTTATATATATATATATATATATATATATATATATATATATATATATATACACACGAAGAAACTAATAAATGTATGTGTATAGCTAATTGAGCTTAGAGTACTTAACACACATAATATAAATCCTAAACTAGTTACCCAAGCTTGTGATCTTCAACGAAGCTCTATCTTGGTACACTCGCGGATGAAGCTTGAACTTGAATCTTTAATTTGAATTGTAAGGCTTCAACCACTATCCCGCCAACCTCCATTGGATATGATTATGAATGCGCAATTCCATCCATCCTCCAACTCGTTGTTTGCTTAGAATAAATATGAAAACACAAACACTAGACAAACAACATTAGTGGTAAATTATTTGTTAAAGAAGAAGGCCAACAAACACTTCTTTCTTATGCTCCTCCTTCATTAATAAGAGTGGATAATTATATCTTTAGAGAACTATGCTCAATGGTTGTTCATTTAGCCTAGTTGCAGGCTTATATTACCAGTTTTGCGCGTAATATCTGAAGGTCCAACGACCGTATTAATGCATTTTGTGAGTGTTCTCTCAATTCAAGTCCAGATGTTAGCTTAATTATGGTACACTGAGTTGAATATGCTATCAGTAAATTTGTATATCAATGTTTGGTTGGACGTTAAAGCTATTTCTTACGAGCAACAGTCTAAAATGTTAGTATTGTAGCACATTGTAGGTTGTTAAGACTTTTGTAGCACATTGTACAAGGTTTTTGTAATCTCTAATATTGTAAGTCTAATCATATCGTGTATTCAAGCAATATCAGCTGTAAGAATGTAAGAATTTTATTATAGTGAATGTTAACATGTTCAGTTGAAAGTTAACATGTTATGAAGAAAGTTAACATATTATGGTGAAAGTTAACATGTAATAGTGAAGGTTAACATATTATGATGAAAGTTAACATGTTAAGCTGACAGTTAACATATTATGAAGAAAGTTCACATATTATTATGAAAGTTAACATGTAACAGTGAAAGTTAACATATTATGATAAATGTTAACATGTTCAGCTGAAAAGTTAACATGTTATTAGGAGAGTTGACATATAATGATAAAAGTTAACATGTAACAGTTAAAGTTAACATATTAGGATGAAAGTTAACATCTTCAGATAAAAGTTAACATAGCCAAATAACATGTAACATGTTTAGCAGAAAGTTATCCAGCTGGAATTAATTATAAAACATCTTACATTTTTGCAGGTGATATTGCTTGAGTACACAATATGATTACTTTTACAAATTCACATATTACAACTTCGATGAAACACAAACAAACTTGCCCAAAGATGTGTAAACATTCGACAAGAGAATGTAGCATCCCGAGTTCTTAGCATCAAGCTCAAAAAGAAAATGGATTTTCTACAGAGAATCATGTGCATGGGGGTAAAACTCCCCTTATCCCCTCCGTCATTGTCTATCAGCTCAATTCACATGTCATATTACCAACAACAAGAAAATGGGTCAAAATAAATTACTCTAGGCACCAACTCCCATTCAATTAATTTGAGAACAAACTACCACGAACCCATGTAACAATACAATCATCCTTCAACCAAAAACAGGCAAAAAAAAAATTATAAATCTCACCTGTAAGTTTAGTGATATCCTCAAGCAAGGCATCCCTCACTTGAACAAAAGGTACAAAACATAAGTAAGCTATAACAAAAGACTTGAGCTGTGGACATAGAGCTCCTGAACAAAAACAAAAACATGCGGCCAACTAATACAATGTGAGTATCAGCCACTAATACATATGAAAATCTACAAAGTGGGAATCACAAGACCAGTGTCCAATATGAGTATTATCCACTAATAAATAAAATACATTAACCCCTATCATCATATTGATTGAATCATCCAAGCCGTCAACCGAACAAAGCAAGAGGCTGCCCCAAAACAAATCTGCTACAGTAACTTTAATATCCCGAAACCGCCATTTCCAGCCAAAATCGGCCAGCCCCACTATAGTGAATTCTGAATCCAGCAACACATCCACACTCACAGATTTCCAATGGGCTGAAATTTCCATGCCCAACAAGAAAATAAACCAAAACCAAGAAAGAAAACCAGGAAATCCAATGTAAGGAGGCAGCCGAAAACAGATGCTGAGAACATAGCTGAGCACAAGCATTTGCAACAGCAACAGCAAGTAATAGGCCCCGCTACAATGATAAACCGACCACGAGGGTGTCGTGGAAGCGGGCGTTAAGGCCGGGGTTGTCGTGGAAGCGGGCGCAACGGGAGAAGTGGTGGAGCCAGTGGAGGAGGGAGGAGGCGTGGTGGGCGCGGATGAGGATGCGGCAGTAGGGGTGAGAGCGTTGGTGGCCGGCCCGGTCGAAGACCTTGAGGCGGAGGAGGAAGAGGAGATCGGGGACAAGGCCCGGGGAGGGGGAGGGGGGAGGGGTGGGGGGTGTGGGCCAGGGTCTGGAGGAGAAGAAGAGAATGAGAGAAGAGAGAGGGCAGACAAGTTTTGAGGGGAAGGGGTTGAGGGTATTTTAGGGTATCCCTAAATATTTTCTCACTGTGTTGTCTTGAAAAAGAAAATAGGGGCTGAAACACATGAAACACTTGTGTTGGGGGCTTTATCACGCAAAAAATAATTTGGGGGGCCTAATCACAACAACTTTATTTTTTTGGGGCCTAAATACATTTTCCCCTAAAAAGTTTAGTGTAATTTATCCTTTTGACTTTACTAAATTTATCAATATATATTAAAAGGTTTAGTGTAATTTACCCTTTTGACTTTACTGAATTTATCTCTATATCAAAACTATTGGACCTCGTAGTGTTGCTTGGTACTGTAGCCTCTACAGTCATTACTATTATAAAAAGGAAAAAAAAAAAGAGAGAAGTATAGGGTATAGGATTTTCACCTACAAACACAAGTTTTATCCCAATTTATTATCTAGCCCACCAAATTTCTCAATTGGCTTAAAATGCTCCATCAACTTCAATAAATACAATATCATAGTATTATAAAGTATAATATCAATGGTTGTCTTCTATAAACTCAAAGTTTTACCCCCATTTATTTTGAAACACATTCACTTATAAAATCACTCTTTGACCCAAAATACTTCACTAGATTATTATTAAACGACTTTCTTTATTTTAATGTATTTATTGGAACTTTAGCTTGTATAAGTTGTTATATTTTATTATAGTTTTCTATATTTTTATTCTAATTGGTTAGCTACGCTGTGTATTTTTAAAACAAAGGGTTAAACTGTCATTTATTTATTTTTGCTTTTGTCAACAAATATTAGAACATTGCAAACTGTGGGTTTTTTTTTTTTTTTTTTTTGCCTTCAACCCAAAGTTTTATCCTTATTTATGGTTCATTTGCACTATGGTACCTTAAAGTTTACAACTTTTTTTAACTTTGATATCCCAAAGTATTTATTTGACATTTTGATACACAAATCTTACACTTTTTTTAATTTAATACCCTAAATTTTTGTCAACGCTTTGATATCCAAAATTTACAAATTATTTAACTTTGATATCCCAACATTTACATTTTTTAAAAACTTTGATTAATACCCCAAACTTTAAGGTTTCAATGTGTCAATAACAAACCTTTGGGGTACACAAGTTCAACAAGGTGTAAGCTTTAGGATATCAAAGTGTTAACAAAAGACTTTAGGACTATGTTTCGGAGTTCACTGAGAAAGGGAAGGAAATATAAAGAAGGGAAAGGGAAGGTAAAGAAAGGAAGGGACATTGTAATATGTTGTTTGGGAGTTGAGTAAGGTGGATGAAAGTAGAGTTAATTTAACTTGTTTGGAAGTACTAGTGAGGGAAGAGAAGAAAAGAAATTGTATGTAAATTTACATAAATGATCTTTGCATGTTATTAAAATATTTTACTAACTAATAAATGATAAAAAATAAAATAAAAGTGTCATACTTAGAAATTAGTTGTCTGTCGTCATTGTCATCATCATTATTATTAATGATGCATTACTATTAAGAACTAAAACTACATTCAAAAAACTGGCAGAGGGAAATATAGTGTTGAGAAAAATAAAATTGTGTCAAATTTAATCCTCATTAGTCAGTGTTCGTGAACTTTGCATATAACATAAGCTCATGAAATATATAAACCAAGGTTTTAAATATTAGTTATCGGGGATTTATCGGACGGTACAAATCCCTATCGGATAGTGAAAATCGGGGATATATCGGGGATAAGTAGTATTTTTCGGAGTGATATATTGGATGGTGTATATATATAATATAATAACCAAAAAATGTAATTTAACCATACTTAATAAAATATAAACGTCAGCGAATGTGAGCTTCAAGGTCAGGGAGGCGAGCGACGTCGGTGGAGGTGAGCTTTGAGGTCGGGGAGGCGAGCGATGTCAACGAACGTGAGCTTTGAGGTCAGGGAGGCGAGCGATGAGGTCAACGAAGTTAAAGGGGAATAGAGATCTTGAGCTCGATGGAGTTCGAAGAGGCTTGGAGGCTCAGAGAACAGCCGCACAGAGAGGGAGAGATTCACGAAGGATTAGGGCTGAACTTGAAGTTAGAAACTTTATTTATTGTCAAAAGTGGGTCGGGTCGGGTTTAAGAACTCACTAAGTAACAGCTCATTACCCAACAATTCAACTCAAAACTCACGCCGATAAAACCGATATTTTCAACCTCTCTTATCGGCCAATAAGTGCCTTTATCGCCGATAACTCGCTAATAAACCCATAAAATGATAACCGATTAAAAATCCTACTTATCCTAGCGGAAAGCTCCCAAATCCGATAACTCGGTGATAATATCAGATTATCAGCCGATATTTAAAACCATGATATAAACACGAAAGAGACAGTGTTGTGTTCTTATACTAATAGCACATGATCTTATCAAAACAATACACACAACATAAATTAATGAAAAAACACAATATATCTCATCAAGACATGAAACATCTTTTCCAACCAATTTTGCCACATGTATTTAACAAAAGTCAACCACCAATGTTCCAACCAAGTTTACCATAAGCATCCATAATTCAGCAACAAGTTTGTAATTGCCATATACTAACCAAAAAGTGAAAAGAAGTTACAATTGCCACTAAATACCCAAAAACATCTATCAAAAGTTAAAACCAAAATATTAAATATGAGTAGGTAGCAATCTAATAATAAGGCGGGGGTGGCATATATGCCCTACGCATCATCCTCATGAGTATTTGCTTCTACCTATCCCTTGGACGTGCATGTACTCCCCTAATATTCTCTAGAGAATTAAGTAGGAATACGTATGCATCATCAATATGTTCGTCTTCGGCCCTAGTCTCAACCAAGAGACTCCAAAGATCATCCGCTTTCATTATGGTCTTTTTCTGAGCCTTGTTGAATATCTCAGCACTTCCAAGCATAGCTTCAGGCACTTTTTCTATGCCATTATACATTTTTTTAGCACCAGCATCCTCTTTTAACTTCATGCTCTTCTTCAGTGAATTTGTCGTTGACCTAGTCTCTGTTGTAGGCCCACGAATGTCTTCTTTGTCAATTGTTTCTTGGTTACCATCAAAACTTTCCAAGATAATTTCCTCCCTGAAACCATTTCATCATGCCATCAATTGTAAGATCAACCTCAACCTCATATGTTTCAGTACAAGCCTACCTTCTCTCTCTTATCTCAGCCGCAGTTTCAACGTGCTCTCCTATTGCTATATCAACTGCAAAAAGCAAAAGTAATTTATTGTAATTTTGAATAGCTCTTGTCCTCCATTCAACAGCTTCTGGATGAGCCTGAAAATAAATTCTAAATAAAATGCTTAGTAAGCTTGGATGATGTTGCAAAATCACAATTTGTCAGGGCTCCATTCAACAGCTTCTTGTGCTCTCCTATTGCTATATCAACTGAAACACTATTTTTTGGGTTTCAGTCAAGTTGAAACACTGAAAATAGTGCTAGAACTCTCTTTTCAGTGTTTCAGCCTGATTGAAACACTAATTTTTTTTTTTTTTTTTGAGTTTTAGTCAGACTGAAACACTAAAAATAGAGTTTCAGCCAGATAAAACACTATTTTTTGAGTTTCAGTCAGGCTGAAATACTGTTTTTTGAGTTTCAGTCAAGCTAAAACACTGAAAATGGAGTTTTAGTCGTGGCTGAAGCTCTATTTTTAGTGTTTCAGCCTGACTGAAACTCCCATCTTGTATATTTCCATGTATATCAACATTAAAACCTCTTGTTAGCCACAAATATTGTTGAGATTGCATTCATGTAAAAGGAAATCGAGCAAGGGCATCAACGCAGTCAACATCAAGCAATAAATTATGAGGACACATCAAGCAATAAATTATGAGGATATTTGCACATATAGGGAATAGAATCAAAACAATTCAGAGAACTTACACTTTTAATCAGTTATTAAATACAAAAAGGAAAAAGTTGGAGATATACACTAGTGTTTCGGTTTATTGCTTGATTTGAGGGTCGATGCTTTAGAGCACATGAAGTCAGTGATTTTCTGAAAAGAGTTGGCTTTCAAAGTCTATCCAGTTAAATCTTTAATTCTATTAAAGTATTAAGGGTCATTGAGGAAAGACCCCCTTTACTAGCACCAAATTGAACTTACGACCACATAATTCTATTGTTACCGCTTTGAAATGTTGCTGGAAAGACAATAAGTTCTGGTAAAATCCAAATACTAGTACCCTCGGATTAATGATACCCAATAACATATTAGTTGCACATATAGGGAGCGGAATCAAAACAATTCAGAGAGCTTTGCATAAATATTTTTCATTACTTGAATTAATCGATCCTATACTTTAGCTTCCGCTTCCGCACTCCACATGTTAGTGTTCCGATTCCAAGCAAAACTGCTACCCGCATTCTTAAACAAGTCATAACAAGTTGCCTATTTTGACTTCATATACATTACACGATTTTTCACCTTATCCCTATCAATTGGCTTATCGGGAAATATTTCTTGGAGTTCAACCACTATTTGATTACAAGTCGTTGTTGAAAACATGGTATTGACTCGGTTTCCAATCACATGTTGATGTAAAAGAGCTTCAATTAACTTATCGTCCATAGCAGAATTCCACACCAAAGGGAGATGATTTCTTCCCATAGAAGAATCACCATCCGTAGACCTTCTTTTTGACGTTCCTAATTTACACAATAATGTTAGAAAATATACAAGAACATTCCTATTTTACACAATAATGTTAGCAAATATACAAGAAAATTATTCACAAATTTATGAAATTTTTTAAATAATAGATTATACTATTATCAGGAAAGACAAATAAGTCCAGTCATGCAACCAAAATAAAGCATTAAAGGACATTACTCTTACAGTCATCAAGTACAATATAAATAGAAAACATTAGTCTTACAATCATCAAACGCAACACAAATAGGAAACATTAATCTAACAATTATCAAGTTCAAGACAAATAGAGATTATAACACAAAATATCTGTTACATTAATCATGCATTATAATCTTGCCACATAGAAGCTGCAATAGAATCTCTTAAACACTCCCCTCTTTGAACATCTTCATCATCGTTCACATCATCTTCGTCTGATGAGTTTTCATCATCACCTTCTTCTTTCCCTTCAAGAAAATCATCGTCTGGGTTAGTTCCCCTTAAAAAATTGTGCAAAATACAACAACCCAGGATGATTGGATTTTGTGTTTTAACACCATATTTGGTTCAGTTGAGCTCGCTATGATGGGAAATCTTTTTTTTAATACGCCAAATGCTCTTTCAATGGCATTGCGAAGTAATACGTGTCTTAGGTTAAACAGCTCACGTTGAGTCATTGGTGATTTCTTGAATACTCATTCAAAATGGTAGCGTTCTCCTCTATAGGATGGAACTACTCTACTTCTTAACATGTATCCACCATCAGCGAGATAATATTTTCCACAAAAAAGTTTAATTGTCAGTAACTTATCATGAAAAAAGGTTCCATTGTCATTAGTAGCTTATTTAGAATTAATAATTACCTTGAGGGATTTTAAGTGGAAATCGTCATCGTAAAGCATTTTTTAAAATTATAGAATCAAATGCGGTGCCTTCCAACCCAGGTAAGATATAAGCGAATTTCAAGTCAAATGTGCATGCGGCCAATACATTGTGTCAGATGGTCCTTCCTACCACGATAATTAGGAGTATCAATAGGAGAAACCTTTACTTGGATATATGTTCTATCTATTGCTCCAATACAATCCTGACAATATAGGGATTAATTAGTTAAATTCTAATTTTAACAACCTATATAAAGATAAGAAATTGTGGAATTTATCAGCACCTTAAAATATAGGTCGAACTTTGGATTGTTGAGTATCTTTGGAGGAATTTGTGATCCATTGGGTTGTACTAAAATATCTCTTGAACTCTATCATAGCTCTTAGAACATTATGAAAATGATGACTCACACTCTCTCCAGATCGACCAAATATCTTACTAGTCTCACGAGTAGTTACATTATGTCCCAACATATACAAAAAAATTTCAACTTGCTCCTCAATAATAACTCTTTGAGTTCATTAAAGCATGTCATCTCTCCCTGTTATTCCATATAATTGACGAAAAGCCGGTGGATTCATTCGGATCATTTTCCTATACAATGCTTTGTGATAATATTTTTTGTACCATATCAGTTACTTCTCTAGGCTCTTGGGGTTCACTATTTAATCTCCTTCTATTTTCTCTTTGTTGTATGAACCAATAAGCAATCACACAAAGAACTTATCGAATTGCACAATTGCATGCATGTTGAAATTTGATCCATGCTTCATCCATTATCTATGTGAGGATATGAAAGTAATACAATTAGGATAGAAAATTAAGAATCCTTAATTAATTAGAAACTAATGATAAATTTAGAAGCTCTTATTACAATACACATAATTAGCTTATCATGCAATTGATTTCTAGCAATCATAAAGAACAGAGCAGGGCTTCCTTGTAAACTAATAAATGACTTTATTACTAATAAATAACATTTAAAAACACTTCAATTACAACAAAATGCCATAATAACAACCCAGGAACAGGATCATACCAAACTCATGAAGCAAAACAAAGTACAATTTTCTGAAATGAATCCGCGATATGATTCATATGAAGCAAATATATGTAGGATATCATCCTTCAATGAAATCATTATTTGCCTTCAACATATCTTTAAACAATCAAGTGAGTATTAACTTACTTATAATCAAGCTGGAACTACCGCAAAAATTGCACCAAATATGACCGTTGAAAGCACTACTTTGCGCCCCCCCCCCCCCCCCCCCCACACCACCACACCCACACACAAAAAAAGGAAATTCCCCAAAAAAGCAAATCGAAAAACTAGGTGTCAAAATTCTTGGTGTTAGAACACCATAAAAAAACTAAAAGGTGGAATTATGATGATGCTACTGGAAAAAGACATAAATAAAAAAATAAAAAATAAAACCTGAAGTGGTCGGCGACGTCGACGAAGCTGGAGGAGACGGCGGAGTTGAAAGGCTCTGGATGGGGGAAGAATTCGGGTGGGGGGGGGGGGGCGGCGGTGAAAAACAGAAAAACTAGGAAAAATGAAGCAGATGTATGTTAAAGAGTTGTTAGGGTTTTTGATAAAATCATGGTCAATGATTTATTTTGATGGAGAGAAAAATCGTCTAAACATATCAAAAATTTTCTCAGTTTCCCCATCCCTCCTCTACCGCCTGAATCAAGGGGGGGGTGATTTCTCCCTAATTTTCTCCTTCCTTTCCCGGAAAAATTCTGAAAATAGACCTCTTTTGCTAAATATTTAGCAAAATCGACCGTTTTGCTAAATATTTAGCAAAATCGACCTCTTTTTGGCCAACAGGCCAAAAAGAGGTCGATTTTCAAAAACCTGGCCTGAAAACATACGGGACTACTAGTCTCGTATGTTTTCAGTGCACTAATTAGAGATTAGAAAACATACGGGACTATTAGTCCCGTATGTTTTCTGTCAGTTTCTCGTGGCTCACCAAAATGTACGGGACTACTAGTCCCGTACATTTTACAGAGACATTTGGCCTCGGGAATCAAATATACGGGACTATTAGTCCCGTATATTTTGCAGAGCAATTTTGATCTGCCCAGCAAAAATACGGGACTACTAGTCCCGTATAAATATCGACTTATAAATCCCCTCTGCCCTAAATTCCGTTCATCCCCTTTAGAATCTCAATCTCTCTCCGCCTTCTCTCTCCACCTTCACTCCCAAACCCATCTCAATCTCTTCACCCTCACTCCCAAACCCATCTCAATCCCTCCCAAACCCATTGAAATCTCTCCCAAACCCTAATTTCACACCCAAACCCAAACTCCATCTCTCCCAAACCCTATTTCCACACACAAACCCAATCTCCATCTCTCCAAACCAATCTCCATCTCTCCCAAACCCAATCTCTCTCTCCCAAACCCAACTCACCCCCTCTTCCCTCAAATCTGACGCCGAGCTTGATCTCCGACGCCAACGAAATCCGATTTCGACAAGGTAACAATTTTAATTTTTTTTTCATAAATTTCTCCAATTTCGTTTAGTTAATATGTATATTTAGAGGTATATCTAGAGGAAATAATGAATTATGATCATCAATTTGTAAAATATCTAATTTGTATACGTCAACTTTTAATTCTTCAGTTAAAATGGCGAATGGAATTCCGATTATTTGCTTATTCAATGGGAAATTGAGTGTTGGAATGAATAATTTGCCTATATATGATGGGGGCTCTAGGAAAATGTTCATGTTGTCTAGAAATTGCAATTTCGATGGAATGATGGAGCAAATATACAGAGTTACCAGAATTAATCATGCCGAAAATGCCATTAAGGTCTTTTGTAATTGTCCAATAAATGAAAAAAGAACAATTGCGGTAGAGATCACCACTGATGAAGAATTGAATGACATGATACAACTTGCGGATAAACAAATCGCAATTGAGTTGTTCATTGAAAATATTCCAAAGTCTGGGGTTGTCGAAGTTCCGTATGCTCACGGAGAGTTCTCTCGCATGCTTGAAAGTCAAATCTCATTATCTCAAAGTGCCTTGCACTTAAAAAATGACGCAGGTGCAACGTCAAGTTACATGTTTCACAACGTGTATGATGATATTTCAGTTGATTTACCGGTTGGTGGTTCTATAGAAGATGACGAATATGTAGATGCTGATGATGATAGTGAAGATGTTGAGTCTGAAGAGGAACGTCTTGATAGTATGCAGTTCGCAACTAGTAGTCCCGTATTTTTGCTGGGCAGAGGCAAATTGCCTCTGCAAATTATACGGGACTAATAGTCCCGTATATTTGATTGCAGAACCATCCTCTGCCCTGCAAAATATACGGGACTAGTAGTCCCGTATTTTTGCTGGGCAGATCAAAATTGCTCTGCAAAATATACGGGACTAATAGTCCCGTATATTTGATTGCCGAGGCAAACTGACAGAAAACATACGGGACTAATAGTCCCGTATGTTTTCTAATCTCTAATTAGTGCACTGAAAACATACGGGACTAGTAGTCCCGTATGTTTTCAGGCCAGGTTTATGAAAATCGACCTCTTTTTGGCCTGTTGGCCAAAAAGAGGTCGATTTTGCTAAATATTTAGCAAAACGGTCGATTTTGCTAAATATTTAGCAGAAGAGGTCTATTTTCAGAATTTTTCCTCCTTTCCCGTCTCTACCCTCTTAAGAAAACTCCCAAACAAGGTTAAAATTAAATTTCTCTTCCCCTTCCTCTCTCTACCCTCCATCCAAACACAGCATAGGGCATCAGAGTTAAAAAAAAAAGGTGCAAGTTTTGGGTATTAATGTGCCAAAAAATTTTAAGGTATCAAAAGCTAAACATTAGGTAAACTTTGCGGCACCAATGTGCAAAACTTTGTTGTACCAATATGCAAATAACCATTGATTTATTTCTTTACTTGACTCATTTTCGATACTGCTGTTAGACCGAAGCTAGTCCATTCAAAGTTTTACCCGCCCCGCAAATTTTAAAAGAAGGTTTTTGTCCATAGAACAAAAGTAGGGTTGTGCAATTGGTCGGTCGGTTCGGTTTTTGGCCAAATTTGGCCAAACCGAACGGAATTGCTTATCATTCAAAACTGAAGCGAACCGATTCAAGTCGGTTTGTTCGGTTTTACTTAGGTACAAATGTTATGTCCAAATTCAATTTCAACCATCTATTGACGAAGAAAGAAGTCTCTTACACTTCAATTTATTAAAATTCATAAACTATTAAATGCTACAGAATATTAGATGTAGAAATCAAAATTTTATTCCTACCAAATATTACATAAATTTTTTTAGAGAAAACTTACATAAAAACGTAAAGTGATCTCAATCTGATAGACAAAGAAAATAAAAAATATGTAATAACTTGGATGTTGGGTATAGTTTCTATAAAGTTATAAGTCAGATCCAAAGAGAAGTCTGATCCAAAGATGTATCAATCGAGGAGAAAAATCAGGAAAATGTTAGAAACAATATTATGGTTTAAGTTTCTTACCTCCTAAGTGGATTGGTCCAAAGTAGAAGAAGCGAATATGTAACAGAGAGAGATAGAGAACTAGAGATAATGAAAAGTCCTAGAATTGGAGAGGACACTGTTGTTAGGGTATTTTATCGCTATCAGGTCGCGTGGGAGAAAAATATATCAAGTTGCGGAGAAGTAACTCTATATGAACTATAATGGGTCAGGTTTAAGCGGATGTAAATAGTAATTAGAATGAGTAATACAATTCGGTCGGTTCGGGTTGAAAAAACTTCAACCCGACCTGAACCAAACTCTAATAAAAACCGAACCGAACTGTTAAAATTCAGTCGGTTTGTTCAGTTTGAACCGAACTATGCTTACCCCTAAACAAAAGTTCTAACCTCATTTACTTGTAAATCCACCCACTTTCAAAATTATTCTTAGACCTAAAATACTCCTAAATTAGATGTAAGCCCACTTCATATTTCACCTTTCATATATACTGTAAGTTGGTAGTTTGCTGCTTTTTGTTTTAATAAGTGGTGAGGTATACAATGTATTTTTAAATGAAATGCTTAAGCTATTATTTTTTGGGGCTTTTTTCACACAAATGTAGTGGCATCGTGAACTGTATATGGACTTTTTTATTCTTTATTTTTATTTTTTTGCTATAAATCCAAAGTTTTACCACTATTTATTTTAATCCCACCCACTTCTGAAAAAGGGTTTGTTGCCTACAAAACCAAAGTATTACGAAATTTAAGACCCACCTGCTTCCGAAATCAGTGAGACTCGAAATACGCACCAAAATAATTTTCAATTCACTTACCATTTTTGACAGCTTAATTTACAGTGTAAGTTGCTATGATTTGTTATAACTTGCATTATTAATGTTCTAATGGTTCAGTATACAATGTATTTGATGCGAAACGGGGGAAGGGGTCCATCGGGATTAGCGATCTAAATCGAACAACGCACCGTTTCGCCAAAATTCATGATCTTAGGTAGGAAATTTAATCTAAAACAGTTAATGTGACAAATGAATTTTAACAAGATTTGCAACGATAGTCATAAACAATCCCAATCTCGGATAATTTAATCGCAATATCAATTATTATTTTCGCAAGTTCTAAGATCAATATCAAGTTTAAGCAGTCACATGTTCAGATACTCTCAACTCACAATTATAATGTACGTAGTGAATATAATACAAGAGTTTAGAGATGTATTATTCATGTAATTAACTAACAAAATAAAATCAACAGAAAAATAAGGGACGAAAGAAAACGAAACCTTCGTCGGTCTGAACAGACTCGACGTGAGAGACCTCTGGAGGTGGTGCGACGACAACGGTGAACTGAATGGCGATGATGAAGCGGAGATCCGATGACGACGAGTGCAACAATGTTGAACTGATGAAGACGCGGCGACGGGATGAGGGCGGTGTGATGTCCCACGGGTAGTCGTCGGGTCAATGCAGGTGGCGGGCGTCGGGACGAGGCCGGCAGCGACGTCAAGACGAAATAAACAGCGGCTCGAAGAGTGGAGGAGGACGGAGGGAAATCAACGACTGTTGAGGTGGTTCTGACGGCTTACGGAGACGGGAACAACGGCTGCTCGAAGGTAAGGAAAGCAGGGAGAGATCGGCAACTTGTGGAAGAGATGGGGTGGGGTGGGGTAGGGTGGGGGTGGGGGGGGGGGCAGCGAGGGTGTGAGATGAACAGATGAACGGGAGAAGATAGAGGTTTGACGGCTAGAAAAAAAGGAACAAGTATTGACCTAGGATTTCACACCCGAGGCCTAGGTTTCACACCCAAATTAAGCCAACTCAAATTTCATTTTAATTTTCAATAATTCATTGATTTTTAATAGTCCCATACAACCTTATTTATAAAAAAAACTACGTGCACACAACGTGCTATAAAATAGAAACAAACAACAATCCCTCAAATCACTCAACTAAAATTAAACTAAATTTCAAAATTCAAATTTCAAATTTCAAATTTTAAATTTCAAAATTCAAAAATATATCAACTAATCAAATATTGTCATTTCTTGTCCTTATTATTCTCCCAGGGTGGGAGAAAACTCGACTCCGTCGAGTTAGCTGCAGAAAATTGTCATCTTCAATATACTCTGTCTGCATCTTAATCTGCTGTCAGTTATTTTTCTGCATCTCAAATCATTAGCTAGATTGCATTGTAAATTCACCATCTAAAATATTATCAAAATTCACTGCTGTATGGATGAATATATAGAAGTGGAGTAAAGTGAAAGAACTCTCATAAATAATAGGTTAGGATCAGGCTTATATCAGTGGACTGCCAATAACATTGTGAACTATTTAATCACTCAATATTGAAAATAGAACTATGACCAAATCAATAAATGTTGTCATTAATTAGTTCAAGAGTTGGAAAAGCTCATAAATATCATGTCAAATCTTAAACAGCTATAAATAAATTGTATTGGACAAGTCCGAACCATCTAAAATATCAACATTAATAGTTTTAAATTAGGTCCTGACTCAATATCATACATTTCAGTTAGCAATGTATTTATTCAAATTAGATCACTGATTCCCCGATATATGATCAATGCAAAATAAAAAAATAATGTAAATCAACTTAAATGATTATGATGAAATGCAGACTCAAACAATGTGATCAATGGCAGATGTAACTCAACTAAGTGTCTAAAATGCATGACGTCCTCTATCAAATGGAATAATTAGGTGTTCCTTCGTTAATATGCATAACAAATCTCCTATTTTTGCAGTAATAAGGAGGAACATGCAAACACATGCATGACGGATGAGTGTTTTTGCGTGTTTAACATGAGAGAGAATGAAAACACTCGTGCTCAAACTTATATCCCTAATCACTATATATTCCTAGGATCAATGTATGTGTGAGTGACTATCGGGACAATGCATGAGGGTTTGACATCTAATATGGTAGCTATCTCACGATGCTCAATTTGGGATTCAACTTCCATACAGATATCTGAGTGACTCACTTTAGGAACCAAATTAGGAACGTGTTGGGTGTCATGTTGGTCCAAGAGGACTTCGTGGGGAATATCAACAACGTTTTCAGTCACTGAAGTGAATTCAGGAGTTGGAGTTTCAATTTCAGGAACAGCTTCAGGGACAACATCAGTGAACTCCGTGATCAAAGGGGTAGCTTGAGGAATAGTCGGAGTGTTGTCATTGCATGAAAATTCAATTAACTTCACAATTGCAGGGGTAGTTTCAGAATGAACGAAAGTGCATGGTTCTTCGATTATACTATCCTGGATTTTCTTGTCAGAGTTAGATTCTGTCAAATCTACGGCCTGGTTAACGGTTTCCTTAATAATAGATTTTGATTCTGTTATAGGCGGCTTATTAATTCCAACTCTAAACGAAGTTGTACAGACGGAAGCAACGTGCCCATATCCTTGACAATTGTAACACTGCATTATTGGGTTAAGTTTGGAGAGAGATCTCTCTGACTTCTGGCCCTTGGGATCGACTCTAGACTGGGAAGAACTAGGGTTAGATCGACTCAGAGGCTGACTAGATGTATTGGCATGAGAAGACTGGGAGAGATGAGTTTAAAAATTCTGAGCCCTATGAGATTGATGAAATTTGGTTTCATCTACATCTTGAACTAAGACGTAAGCTCTCTCAAGGGTGTTTACTCCTCTAGCAAAAAATTCGGTTTGGAGGTCGCTTCTTAATCCAGCTCTAAATTTTGATAAGACTTTCATCGGTGCCTCTGATTCAATGGTGCTGCATCGAGTAAACAATTCATCAAATTGAGCAACATACTCTTTTGCAGATTTGGTTCCCTGAGTAAGACAATGCCACTTATCTAGCAATCTATAAATGAATGATGACGGGAGATATTTCCGTTTCAGTTCGTCGGCCATTTCTCGCCAAGTAAAAATTAGTAACTCACCTCTAATATGCCTTATCATTTCAAAGTTGGACCAATATTAGCAGACGGGTCCAGTGAGCTTCATTGTGGCAAACTTGACTTTCTGGGATTCCGTCAGGGCGTACCAATCGAAGTAGCGTTCCATGCTCTTCAGCGAGTCAAAGAAAGTTTGTGGATCGAGCTTACCATCAAAGGTTGGTGGATCAGGCACAAGTTGAGGCGGGGGTCGATAAACGATGTACCCATGACCTTGCGGTGGGTATCCATAGTCTTGACCTCGTGGCGGAGTTGTAACCCGCGTTTCTTCTAACCTAGCACGTCTCTCGTTGGTGTTATTCAGCGTCTCGTGGGTAGCTCTGCTCTCATGTGTTAAGTTACTTATTTGTCCGTTTAACTCAGCGATTTGCTTAAGTAGTTCGGAGAATTCGAGATTTGTACTGCCTGACATGCTTGACTCACTAGTTGACTCACTTGACTCTCCTAAATTGATAGGGTAGATCTGTGCGAGTGAGCATGCACTAACAACTAGATGAGATGAATGGTGTGCACAAACAGCTAAATGAGATGAATGTGATTTTTTTAATATCAAATAAAAGACTCGACTAATCTAAAAAAATAAAAATAAAAATTTCCTACCCTAGAACCATGCTCTGATACAAAAAATGATGCGAAACGGGGGAGGGGGTCCATCGGAATCAGCGATCTAAATCGAACAACGCACCGTTTCGCCAAAATTCATGATCTTAGGCGGGAAATTTAATCTAAAACAGTTAATGTGACAAATGAATTTTAACAAGATTTGCAACGATAGTCATAAACAATCCCAGTCTCCAATAATTTAATCGCAATATTAATTATCATTTTCGCAAGTTCTATGATCAATATCAAGTTTAAGCAGTCACATGTTCAGATACTCTCAACTCACAATTATAATGTACGCAGTGAATATAAGACAAGAGTTTAGAGATGTATTATTCATGCAATTAACTAACAAAATAAAAGCAACAGAAAAATAAGGGACGAAAGAAAACGAAACATTCGCCGGTCTGAACAGAGTCAACGTGAGAGACCTCTGGAGGTGGTGCGACGACAACGGTGAACTGAACGGCGATGATGAGGCGAAGATCCAATGACAACGAGTGCGACAGTGTTGAACTGATGACGACGCGGCGACGGGATGAGGGCGGTGTGATGTCCCACGGGTAGTCGTCGGGTTGATGCAGGTGGCGGGCGTCGGGACGAGGCCGGCAGCGACGTCAAGACGAAATAAACGACGGCTCGAAGAGTGGAGGACGGAGGGAAATCAACGACTGTTGAGGTGGTTCTGACGGCTTACGGAGGCGGGAACAACGGCTGCTCGAAGGTAAGGAGAGCAGGGAGAGATCGGCTGATACGAGTTGCCGTGCGAGCACCTTTGATCGCGGAATTATCAAAGGTGGGTTGAGGAGAAAACAATAAGAAATACAAGAACAACTTAGGTTTTGGGCGAAGAAAAATACATTCTCTAGATTATGAGTATGCAATTTACAATCTCTCACAATCTCACTCTAGAATTGAAGAACAGGCTCTCCAAATCTCAATTACAATCTAATCTCTCTTGATTAAACTCTCTGATCGTTTTAAACCCTAAAACAATCCCTTATATATGTGTACAAACGAGGGTGGCAAAGTGGTAAATAACCAAACCCAACCCAAACAAGAAAACACGTAAATAGAGTCCTTAACGAATCTGGAAAACTCCGATGAGTCGACTCATGAACAGTTATGAGTTGACTCATGACCTCATATGAGTCGACTCATAACTGATGAGTCGACTGGTCAGAAACTTTTGTTAACAGGATTTGATTTCTTGAGTCGACTCAAAACTGTATATGAGTCGACTCATGACTGATGAGTCGACTCGTGAAATGATGAGTCGACTGGTCAGAGCCGAACTGCGAACTAGGCTTGGTTTCGTGAGTCGATTCATGACAGGCATGAGTCGACTCAACCTGATGAGTCGACTCATGTACCTGTATGAGTCGACTCACAGGCTGAAATCTGAATACTTTGACTCTTCGATTCTCTGCCTCGTTCCTCGCTCCAACCTGCGTTCCCCTGTACTGTTTGACACTTCTATTCTCATGCTATCATGAGAATCATCTATCCTCAAGCTCCCATGAGGATCGCTAAGTTTCGAAGAGAAGATACACCCGTATCATGGGTCCCTCATTTAGGAACTTGAAGTCCCGTTCAAGTTACAACTTCAGCTGAGGAAACTCGCGAGCTCCTCCTTCCTTGTTGAACCACTTAGCCTTGCTAGGAACTTGACCTTGACGTCCAATGAGAAACGACTCCTTCATCCCCCGTCTCGTCGTGGTCGTCTTTCGCTCCAAAATGCAATCTTCCTTCAGCGGCTCCACTCTATCAAACCACAAGTCTTCAACATGCGGCAAGATCACCTTGTCATCACCTTCATCATCCAGCAATGGAGGCTCAAACAACTTCAAGTACTCGGCATTGATCACCGAATACATGCCTAAGTAAGGTGGTAAATCGAGCTTGAAAGCGTTGTCGCCTATCTGCTCGAGAATCCGAAATGGACCATAACGTATCGGTTTTAACTTCTTCCCTTCTCCCTTTAGCCTCTCCTTACTCAATTTCAGCCACACCATATCGCCCACGCCAAAGTTACAAGGAACCCGATGTTGATCATGCTTCACCTTGTACCTTGCTTGTGACTTCTTCAATTGGGCTTCAACCGAGGCATGAATATGCGCAATCTTCTCCAGAAATCGTTGAGCACGTTGTCTTTAATTCCCCTCCTTGCCGTCTGTCGTAGCTTCACTCGAAAACACAAGATCAAACGGACTCGGCGGTAAGAATCCATAACAAGTCTCAAACGGTGACTTTCCCGAAGATCCATGAATCGCCCGATTAAAAGCAAACTGCAAATATGACAAGCTCTCATCCCAAGTCTTGGGATGCCTAGAATTATACCCCCACAATATATGCACCATAGTCCGGTTGACTACCTCCGTTTGCCCGTCTGTTTGTGGATAAAAGACCGTGCTCTTCTTCAATCTAGTATCCATCAAACTCCACAAAGAATCCCAAAAATGTCCGAGAAAGCGGCTATCCCGATCCGAAATAATCGAACTCGGTAACCCAAAATGCTTCCACACATGCTTAAAGAATAACTGTGCTGCACACGCTCCCGTTACGGTCTTCTTGCATGGAATTAGGATCACCATCTTACTGAACCGGACCACCACAACGTACAAATAGTCATGCCCGCGCCTGATAGTCGCCAACCCTCCTAGAAAATCCATAGATATGCTCTCCCACGGCCTAGAAGGAACCGGTAGTGGTAGGTACAATCCCCTCTTCCTATTAGAAGACTTCGAAATACAACATAACTTACACCCTCCAACATACTTGGTCACATCGTCAAACATCCGTGGCCAAAACACACGTCGCCGTAGATTGAGAAGCGTCTTCTGAATTCCAAAATGCCCTTGCACACGCGAGGTATGTGCTTCCCTAGTCCACTGCAACCTATCACCCTCCTCCGGAATGCATAATGATGTCCCACGATACAACAAGCCATCTTCTCCAAGTACATACTCCCCCCTTTGACCAGCCTTCGCCTGCTCGAACACACTACTAAAGTCTCTACTGGATGCGTACAGCTGTACATACTCCAAAGGAACCAAGGGCTGTATACGCATCGCCACCAATAAAGCCCTTACCGGCGGACGAGATAATATATCGGCCAACTTGTTTGTCGCCCCCTTCTTGTATCTAATAATGATGTTGAAAGTCATCAAATAAGACATCCACTTCATGTGTCGTGCCTTCTGTAGCTTCGTCTAGGCATGTAAGAACTCCAACGGCTTGTGATCCGAGTGCACTACCACCTCCTTCCCCAACAAGTACACCCTCTAATGCTTAATCGCCTGATAAAGTGCATAGAACTCCTTGTCATAGGTCGGGTAGTTCGCAATAACACCCGTAAACATCTCAGAATGGTATTCCACTGGCTTCCCATCCTGAATCAACACCGCGCCCATCGCATAACTAGACGCGTCGGTCTGCACCTCGAAAGTCCGCTGCAAATTTGGTAAAGTTAACACTGGTGCCTCTGAGATCTTCCTTTTCAGCAACTGAAAAGCCTCCTCATGCGTCTTTCCCCACTCAAACTGAACCTTAGCCTTTGTGAGGCCATGTAACGGTGCAGCATAAGTCGAAAAATATCGAATGAACTTGCGCAGATACTAGCAAGCCCCCATGAAGCTTCTCACCTCAGTCATTGTCTTTGGCGTCGGCCACTTCGTGATCACCGTCACCTTACCCGGATCTATCTTCCGCTGGCCGTTCCCCACGATGAACCCGAGATACACCAACTCGTCCTTCCCAAACTCGCACTTCTTCCCGTTGAGCTTCAGCTGTCCGTCCTGCAACACTCTAAACACCTTCTCTACATGAACAAGATGCTCCTCCCAGGTCCTGCTGTACACCAAAATATCATCAAGGTACACAATCACAAAATCCTCTATGAAAGGTCGCAACAAATCGTTCATGAGCCTCATAAAAGTCGCCGGAGCATTGCATAACCCAAACGGCATCACCAACCACTCGAACAGGCCCTGTTTGGTCTTGAACGCCGTCTTCCAAGTGTCTTCCTCCCGAATCCTTACCTGATGATAGCCAGACTTCAGATCCAACTTCGTGAAGAACCTCGCTCCCTCCAACTGGTCCATAAGATCATCGATCCGTGGTAATGGGTAACGATTCTTGATCGTTATCTTGTTGAACGTCCGGTAATCCACGCACGTACGCCAGCCTCCATCCTTTTTGGACACCAATAACACCGGCGACCCGCAAGGTGAACAACTCGGCACTATCACTCCTGTCTCTAAAAGCTCCTGAACCTGTTTCTTGATCTCTTCGGACTCCTGTACTGATGTGCGGTATAGGCCTATGTTTGGCAAGGAACTCTCGCCGGTCAACATAATCTCATGCTCTACACCTCGCTGTGGTGGTAGTCCCATGATTTCCGAAAACAAGTCCGCATACTTGGCCTTCAAACTGTCAAGATCTCCCTCCTAAAGCTTGCTCAAGGTGGACAAGCATATCCTACTAAGTTGTTCTTCATAAGGCCGAATGAACAACAAAACGAACTTCCTGCCCGCATTCACCAACCTCTTAGCCTGAGTCACCGTCACCAAACTCGTCTCCTGCGAAAGAGATGCCGAACGAAAAATGATTTGCGCACCATCCTTGGTGAACGTATACTTTTGGGCTCGCCGATCATATACCGCGTGTCTATCCCACAAGTAAGGATTGCCCAAAATAACTTGGCAAACATCCAACGGAACCACGTCGCATGTGACCTCGTCAATATACGACTCATGGAGTACAAATCTGAACGTACACTGGTTCACCACACTCAATCCCACTTTCTTCTGAATCCACCCTAATGGATAGGGCTTCGGATGCTTCACCGTCTTCAATCCCAGCTTCTGTACTAATGCTTCAGATATCAGGTTCTTCTGACTCCCTGTATCTACAATGGCATCCACCAAGCTAGCCTTGACCTGCAACTTCAAAACAAAGAGCTGCTCCCTCGGGTCGTTGTCTTCTTTTGCGGCCTTTTTCCCCGCCATAAGGTTGAGACTGCTGTTGGGCTCAGTTATCCCAAGAACCTCCTTCGGACCCTACGCTATCACGTATGTTTTCTTCTCCTCTTTCTTCTTCAACCCTTTCGGCTTCAGATAGGGGTACTTCTCCCAGCAACGATCAGCCACGTGCCCTGTCTGCTTGTAGTGATTGCATGTCAATCTTGTCTTCCCCGAATCACCCTTCTTCTTCTCTTCCTTATGTTGAGAGCCACTAGACTTGCCTCCCCACTGTTTGGAATCACCCTTCGTTTCATTGCCCTTCTTCTGTTTGCCCTAAATGGCAATTGCCTTCACGCTCGCCTCTGCAATCGTCTCAACCGTGAACAGCTTCATCTCCTTCCGGATATATTCATTCAGACCCGCCATGTATTTCATGAAAATGGAGTATTCATCCGTTGCGATGTTTAGAACCATCGTCTGTTGCTGGAACTCCGTCGTATACTCTTGAACGGTCTGATTGAATCTTTAGCGCAAGCCGTACCACTTGTACCAACGCTCTTCGAGGAACCCCACAGGATAGAACTGCTTCCTCAGTAGCTCCTTGAATTTGTTCCACGACACCGCCTTCTTTTTCTATTTGCAATAGGACTTCCACCACGTCAATGCGTGCCCCGAAAGCTTCAACGTCATGAACACGATCTTCTCCTTGGATGAATATCCATAGAGAGTGAAGTACATCTCCATACACTCAATCCAATCATCGAGCTTCTCCACATTGACACTCCCATCATAAACAGGAATCTCCACTTTGAAATCAATCTTCAAGTTTTGGTAATAATTCTTACCCCCTGTATGTGGAGCAGACTTAACAACCTCGGCCTCTTCTTCCGAATCTGATTTCTCGTGTTCTTCATCGGACTTAACAAGTTTCTTTTTACCCTTCGAAGAAGATTCCTCTTTTTTGTCCCCTCCATTGATGAGACCCACGAGCTGAGTAAGAGTAGTCCCGATCGTCTCTATCTGCTTCTCCATAGCGTCAAGTCTGCTGAGTTATATGCTTCAGACATCTTCTCCTTCCTTATCTTATGGGCTTCTTCCAAGGAAATAAGGATCTCGCCAAGCTTCTTGTATTGTGATCGAGTAAGGACCATACACAGGATGCCCCTTCACCGGATCTGATGCTCTGATACCAACTTGATACGAGTTGCCGTACGAGCACCTTTGATCGCGGAATTATCAAAGGTGGGTTGAGGAGAAAACAATAAGAAATACAAGAACAACTCAGGTTTTGGGCGAAGGAAAATACATTCTCTAGATTATGAGTATGCAATTTATAATCTCTCACAATCTCACTCTAGAATTGAAGAACATGCTCTCCAAATCTCAATTACAATCTAATCTCTCTTGATTAAACTCTCTGATTATTTTAAACCCTAAAACAATCCCTTCTATATGTGTACAAACGAGGGTGGCAAAGTGATAAATAACCAAACCCAACCCAAACAGGAAAACGCGTAAATAGAGTCCTTAACGAATCTGGAAAACTCCGATGAGTCGACTCATGAACAGTTATGAGTCGACTCATGACCTTATATGAGTCAACTCATTACTGATGAGTCGACTGGTCAGAAACTTTTGTTAACAGGATTTGATTTCTTGAGTCGACTCAAAATTGTATATGAGTCGACTCATGACTGATGAGTCGACTCGTGAAATGATGAGTCGACTGGTCAGAGCCGAACTGCGAACTAGGCTTGGTTTCGTGAGTCGACTCATGACAGGCATAAGTCGACTCAACCTGATGAGTCGACTCATGTACCTATATGAGTCGACTCACAGGCTAAAATCTGGATACTTTGACTCTTCGATTCTCTGCCTCGTTCCTTGCTCCAACCTGCGTTCCCCTGTACTGTTTGACACCTCTATTCTTATGCTATCATGAGAATCATTTATCCTCAAGCTCCCATGAGGATCGCTAAGTTCCGAATAGAAGATACACCCGTATCATCGGCAGCTTGTGGAAGAGAAGGGGTGGGGTCAGCGAGGCTGTGAGATGAACAGATGAACGGGAGAAGATAGAGGTTTGACAGCTAGAAGAAGAGGAACAGGTATTGGCCTAGGGTTTCACACTCGAGGCCTAGGTTTCACATCCAAATTAAGCCAACTCAAATTTCATTTTAATTTTTTATAATTCATTGATTTTCAATACTTCCATACAACCTTATTTATTAAAAAAAACTACGTGCACACAACGTGCTATAAAAATAGAAAGAAATAACAATCCCTCAAATCACTCAACTAATCAAATATTGCCATTTCTTGTCCTCATTAGTATTCTTAGACTTAAATGCTTAAACATTTTTTCCCCCTTAATTGTAATGCCGCGGCATCGGGTCAAATTTTCTTGTTTCAACCTGAATCGCACGAGTCCAAAGAGCTGGGATAACCAATAATTTCCATACGCAGTCAATTCATGTTAATGCAAACCATATAAGATTTATGAAGAAATCAAAATATACATACATGATATATTGATATCTCAATAGGTCTGCCCAGTTTTATGGAGCTTGCTTTTATATATATATATATATATATATACCTATCTCCCTATACTCCCTCCCTCTCTCTCTCTCTCTCTTGAAGCACATCAGATATAAAGTTACATACTACATATGTTTAGAATTTAGGGCTCTAATGGCAGTCGGCAGAGACAACTTTGTGACATCTAGACTTATTCTATTAATCAAAATGATTTTATATCAAGTCCAATTTTTGGCAAATCATAGTATTTGTTAACCATGCACTGTCCATCCTCCATCGACGCAAATCACTTGACCGGTAACATAAGAAATAGCAGGCATGCAAAGAAACACAACTACAGATGATATTTCCTCCTATCCACCAATACGCCCTGCAAGAATGCTCACGTCTAGTTTTGCACTAATTTTGAGACACTATATCAGCTATGAGAAAAGAATATAAACTCATCCAAATTAATAACTTCCTTGCTTAAACTTGAATATATAATGCAAACAGCGATTAAAATTTCGGTGATTAAAACTTAAGAGGAAGAGAAATAAGGAATGAGGCAAAGCATTTTGAAACAGAATGGGAAGAAGAATACTAAGACTTCAATGAAGCAGAATGGGGAGAAGAATACTATGACTTCAATGAAGACTTCGAAGGAAGGATAAGGGTAAGAGTGCTTGGTTCTGTGGATTTTTCTTTTTATACATAAACTTCTCCTTCGAATACAAAGATAGCCAGTTCTTATCCTATGGATAACAAGCATTGGCACTGTCTATCCTAATGTTTGCACAAGTATGATCAATGATGTTCTTACTTGTATTTGATGTGTTCTAAATGGTCACATCTGAACCTATGCTTTTGGCAATTTTCGGGTCTTGATTACTGGCCAATCTCCGATAATTTTGTCACCTTTTAGTAAATTGTTAGTTTTCATCCAGGTTGTACTAATTTGTGAGCCATGGGTCATTATCCTCACCCATTTGGAAAAAAGTAAATTACAATAAACCCCATGAACTTTCAGTGTTCTGTAGTAACCCCCAATAACTTTCAAAATCACACTATACTCCCAACAGCTTTCGCAGAAAACCCCAATATCTTTTGGGTAAATTATACTAAACTCCCAACAACTTTCATATTGCTTTTTTACGTTGTTTTCTAGTTCAAAATTATGGGGTAGTTCTGCAAAACGTGGAAACTTATTTTGGGATTTTCTGCAATTCCAAAAGGACATTGGGGCTTTAACGCAATTTTGAAAGTTACTGGGGGCTTACTGCAAAGTTCTGGGCTGTTTAGTGTAATGTGCCCATTTGGAAAATGCTAATAACTCATGCGAACAAGTTATGGCACACTCTAGAGTTCTCAGTTCTAGTGAAACTTCTTTTTTGGTTCGAGGGATTTGGTTTTTGAAGACGATATTATTGTTCCCATTAAAAAGTTCAAAATATTTTTGATGTTGGTATGTGGAATCATAAGTACAAACATTGGTACAACCAGGATTTTAACCGACAAACAATAAAGAATCAGTGCAGGGAAGAAAAATGTACAATGGAAGACTTACAGGCTCTGCCATCGCCATTCTAACAGGTCCGGCTGCGATACAATGGGTTCGAATAATGTCTTTCGCCCACTCACAAGTCACAAGCCAAATTTCTTGTCATCCGATTCTTCGCTCCTGAAGGAAAAATACAAACATCATTCTTCTTCTTCTTTTTTTCTTTTTTTTAGATGACAATCAACAATACTTCCTTTATACCTTTGGTTGCTGACTAAAAAGTAAGATCATCTGCAGCCATTAGCCTGGAAATTGGGGAGATATTTACGATATTGCCTTTACCCAATGCCTTAAGAAGAGAGTAGGCAAGTAGACACAGATGGAATGGTGATTCAAACTCAGTAGCCATAATTGACGTATAGTCCTCAAGACTAGAATCCACAGCTTTCATGTAAATTCCTATTCCAGCATTATTAACCTACAGAGGGACAGAAAAATTATATTCTTCTCTTATATATAAAAAATTACAGGATAAAACTTCCTAAATACGTACAAGTATGTTGAGCTTTCTGTTGAATGTTAAAGAGACCTCAAATATGTTGTGCTCTCCGTTGAATGCTAAAGAGTCCTTGTAAGTTGCTATGACGAAAAGCTCTGATTTCTCCCACTCGTGTAGGCATTTGTTGTGCTTCGTTTCAACATGTGTACACTGTAGCCCCAAGCTGCGCTAATTCTTCAACTATGGTGTGTCTGTAATAAAATCATGTACGAAGTAATTATTTCAACAAACAAAAAATGAGGAATTTTTCCCTTAGATATAGCTCAATGGAGGTAAAACCAAGAATTGACCCGACCCACAAAAACTGAATGCATACCTCATCCTTTTTATAAACGGGTCAGGTAGTCGTATCTGTAGCTGGTCTGTTTAATAATCGAGTCAACTAGCCCCACATCCATTTGTATATAGTACTAGCAGATAACCCCCGCATGCCGCAGGGGGAAATGAAGAATTAAAACTTTATTTAGACAACAGGAAGCAAGTTTCTCAAAAATGATTGCATCTTAATAATCATAAATATTGAATGAAAAAATTTGACATAATCCAAAAGGGAATAAGAAGTAATGGTATATGTGGTATATATATAGTTTGTAACAAAGCGTAAGTTAGAAAGCTATACTGATTATTAAGTTCATATTTTGTGCCCTTTGATATCGATATTAGTGATAATGACAAAGATCTACCTGATAATTCGCATATGTGTGATATTAGTGATATTGACAAAGATATTAGTGATAATGACAAAGATCTACCTGATAATTCGGATATACGGCTGATGATCTCTTAGTCAAGACATGTTCTAAAGATTTATAATGAACAATAACACAATTGAAGTAAAAACTATTTTTCTTTTACCTATCACTAACATTGTAAGTCACCCAATGAAGATGAAGTGTCTTTTCTGCTCGCTGCCCCATTTCCAGTTTTGAAACCCAATAGGGGACTTGTTTATGGTATAGCCATAAACTACAAAGCATGCTTGAAGGTTCTGCCTCCAGCCAAATTCAACAAGAAAATTGCATGACCACAAGTTTTTACTTTTGCCTTACATGTACATAAGAAGGAAGGACTTTAATCCATTGCAATCAGAACTGGCAAGTACAGCATATCCGAAATGTTCCTTAATTAGTTTAATTCATACAACTCAGTGGCACCAACAAGTTCATTCGAAAAAGAAGCAGATATTGCTTGTTCATAGTCAATAAGCAGTACCCACTTTTATGCTTTGCAAGGCTCACTGTTTTGTATTCATCATTATCCATTCAATTAAATTGAAGGGAAGTTTTTTTAGAGGAATGGGCTACTTAATCATGATTAGGTACATTTAACACAAAAAGGTGGAAATTATAACAGATACATGAAGATAATTCTTGTGAATGCACAAGATCATGCCACCAGATGTAGGATCGCATTGAAGGAACACAATGAAATATTTAAGGCTGATGAATTGTAGTAATAAAGAAATATTTGTACTCTCAAGTTTAGCAACAGTTTTTGCGAATCAAGCCATACTGGAGTGAATTGATCCTATATCAAATGAAAGTAATGGATGTTTACAATAAGTTGCAAATGGAAAATCTTTGTGTCGTGTTAATAGAAATATGAAAAATAAAAAGAATGTATACAACTTTCACATGTTAAAAGAATTCACGAACTTACAGTCAGTACCAAAGAACATGACTACATGAATGCTTTTGCACTTTCACTAGTTAAAAAGCCCAAGGAACAACAATTAGCCCTCTTCCATAAAGAAGAAAACAGTTTTGTCTTTTGGTCCATTTAGTGATCAAATTGGAAACCATACCAAAATTAAGAACATGTGAAAGCCACACCCTCCCTAAAATCTTAAAATTATGAACACGTGAAAGCCAGCTTAGAAGGAAAAAGAGGAGAGAAAAACAAATCCAAGCTTTCAGTGTATACTGATTTCTTCCATGATCTTTTTGCAGTGAAACTGCAAAACCTCATCTGGATAAACCATGCAACAGATAATTCGTGTAAATGCAAGGAATGAAAGTTTTTAGCAAGTTCCATGAAAGAAAATGGAAAACACAGGTAAAGTATGTTAAGTCATCTCGTAAAATTGTGAAGGGCATCATGGCATTATATAAGATTCAATCTTGGATAAGACTTCGATACCTTCTTTGTAAGGTTCAAAATTGCTGACACACCAAGCCCAATTAAAAAAAGTCTCGCAGAGAAGTTATACCCAATGTAAATAGACTGATCAGTCTACATGCTACTATGCTTACTGAGGATATGAATAGGGAAGCTACAGAAAATGAGTTCCTGCAACTTTTATGAGTTATGATGGAGTATACGTTGCTCCTCTAAAAAGTTTAATACTGAACCTCCTAAAGTTCAGCAGTAAAACCACATATTAGCAACAAAAGGAAATAAATAATGAGCCATATGTTAGTGGCACATAACAACAGCAATAGAGCAATAATGAGTCTACGCACATCATCTCTCTGTAAATATGCATGCACAAGTGCTGATCCATAAACTTGGGTCAGTTTACATCAGTGTTTAAAAAAGTGGAAGCGCAAGGGGAAGCGCTAGACCCCTTGATGAAGCGAGGTGTAAGCTTCATGAGTTTAAATATTTTAATTTTAAATTTGTAAAAATTACGAACATCTAATATATAGTGGTGTAATAATTACAAGTATATACATCCATGTCTTGATTAGTAAATAAGAATTAAATATGTGAAGTATAGAAATGAATTATGATAAACTACGCTACATACATAACATATATATTTTATTTACAGTCAAATAGTCATATTGAAAATATATAGGGGCATTTTAATGTTAGTCAAAGATTCTTTTATGTCCTACTATATAGTCTTAAGCGTGAGCTTCAAAATAAAAGCGCGTTATGAAGCGCGAAACGCACACTTCGATTATGCTTTAAACGATGAGGCATAAGCTTCAAGGGATAAATAGCTTCACTCTTGAGTTTTGAAGTGTTTACCCTTTAATAAGTTGTGAAGCGAGTTTTGAAGCGAGTTTCAAAAAATCTTTTTCAAACAATGGTCTATATTATAATGGTTGCTACAAGTCCTGGTTAGTACTTTTTTAGATAAACTTTTTATCAGTCCCAACTTATGTAGTCTGGTGTTGCAAGGGAGAAGCATCCATATCAGATATGTATCTAATACTCAAATGTAACCCAAGAATACCAAAGACATAAGGTTGAAGGTTCTTAGACAGCACCTCAACAATCTATCACAAATGAAATAGTATGTCTTTTGTCATGATCTGAATTAAAAAAAAAATCGATATTGCACAAATAACTAGGCATCTAGCTTGAAATCAAACTGAGCATGTCTACGGAGAATATCAGTAAGTGGCTAAGTGCTATGCTAATTTACTGGTTTAAATCAAATGAAAGATGTTGGTGTACTTTCATTGTGAATGATAGGTGAAAATTGCTCACCAGCATCTTGGACCTACAGAAGCAAGCTTTACAGGCCTCCAACTTTGGCCCTGAAAACGCATGAGAAGGATCAAATATGTAACGGAATCAAAGAATCCAAAATTGACCAAGCAGAATAACTGTATTTGTAAATAATGAGTACAGAGGATCAGCTCATTCTCAAGGCAGGCAACACAAATAACTAGAATTTTCAATCAAATCAAGAATAACAGACAACATGATTCTTGAATTGATCACATTACGGGGAATATCATTTTTTTTTTACGAAGATGACTATGTAATGAGGTTCTAAAATGGCCTTTGCAATGATATATTTGATTCATTTGACAGCGTCAAAACTTGTCTGGGATAACAACATCCCAAAAGTAGTGAAAAAACATTTTAATCCATCGCAATGAATCCCTACAACGAAATGATGGAATACACGAGTAACCAGTGGTAGATGCATCTCATATTGTTAGAGCACATTATTTAAACAGTGCCAAAAGTGGGTTGTGACTACGAATGACTTCATCGTAAATTAGCAAACAAATATAATATTGCAAAGAACTTAAACAGAAACACAATTCCTCCCACAAATTGACAACTCACGAGGGGACCCAGGAACTCTGTGATAAAGTTAATCGAATAGCATAAGCTGAGAAGAGAAGAGAGAAAGACAAGACTAGGAACACCGGATATCCCAGGAGCTAATCCAAAATCAGAAACATAGGTAAACAGAACTTTATTTCTTCATAACACATTCTATACAAAACTTCTACAAGTACTACACTCTCTTTAGTATATATCAGAAATTAAACAACTGATAAATGGACATAAATTCATTTGAGCTTTAAAACAACACTGAAAAGCTAGAATAAAGAAATAGAATAAAATGATTTCCTACAATGACCTGAAATGCTTAAGCCAAATCACTTTTGATGTTGTTTAGATGTCTTAGCTCCAATAGGTGTTCATCATTTGTTATATGAAGCATAAGACGGAGATTAGTTAACAAAGCTTCTCTCTCCCAACTTAGCGGTCCAGATGCATATAATGCCCTCATGATTGAATGGTAGGCATTTAACTCCAATTGATGAATTTCAGCTGTTCCTCCCTCTGTTGTAGGTTGGAAAGGCTCTCTAGGTTCTCGTCCTGAGCAGCTACAAGCTTCATTATCATCAAAATTAGGGCCCATACATCGATTTGCATTATTCTCAGGTTGGTCAAATGACCTATGTCGACTATTCCAAGGACTACAACTACCAACAGAGGATGAAAGACTATCAGAATCACTTTGTTCTAAACTTCCAAGAAAGAAATGCACATCTTCATTTGGATTTCCCCAGTTCATGCCAGATTCAGGCATCTCAATTGTTCTATTGTCTAAGGAAGCATCCATGTAATTATCACCATAAATTATTCGTGATGAAGCACAAATATCTACCTTTTCAGGTAATAACCTTTGGTGCTTACCCACCTTCCTCACTGCTCCGAACTTTCTCCCAGCTCCTGCTCCATTATCCAACCTCTTCCTCAAGCCTCTTAAAGAAATCTGGTAATGTTCATCATCATGTTTTCTCACCTCTCCATAACGTTGCAATCTTTGGTAGTGTACCTTTCTTCCAATGCGTGGTATCTTCAACCCTCCCTCATTTAATTTTTCAGACTCCTGCAACCAAGTAATACATCCATCAGATACCGTAAGCAAAACGCCGTCAATCTACACAAAGTAAAGAACACCAATTACTTCACAAAATTAATTAATTAGCCTGGAAAATCTATGTGAGGCACAAATCAACGAGCATACAAGAAAATTTGCATTGTTAAGAAAAATAAACAAACGATGGTACCTTATCAACCAACACCCATCCGTTGCCATTCCAATACTGTCGCACCCTTATGTTGGATTTGTGAACTTCAAGCATGCTAGAGGATCCATAGTGAATAACCACAGAGTACTTCCCACTATCACGAACCTCTACAATTTTTGCACTCTTCCAGGAGTTATTATCAAAAACTTCAACAATGTCACCAGGATTAAAATCTCCCCGTCTCTCCGTTGGAGGAGGGCAAGGCCTAATCTCCTTCCTCTGCACTTTTCCCATCGCAACACCTCCACGATCGAACTTAACATTGTAATAACGGCCGTTCCCCGAGACGATTTCAGCAGGAAACCAAGATCCTGAGGGCACATCAATCTTGCTCAAAACCTCCACCTTGCTACCTTTTCTCATTCTCATCGTTGCAGTTCTATCAATACCCAACTTTCAAATCCCTGATCTGCACAAGAACAAGTTCAGGAAAAATTATCAATAACAATGGACTGATTCACGAAAGTTAGATATAAATCGAATACTCCAGTAAAAAAAAGATTTTGATCGAATAAATCACAAGCTGTTAACAGATTAATATCGATCATAGAGACATGCAAACATCTAGAGTTCATATTTATCATACAAGCATTATCAAAACTTGAAATTTACCAGATTAAATCCAACAATAGAGGAAGCAAAAACAATGTCACCAACAGTAATTGCGCCGAACACTAAAATACACACCAAAAAAAAATCAAGATATTGAAATAAGAAAAAAAAAGAAGAAGAAATGATGAGTAAATGAATCGATTGAAGGAGAGGATTGGACTGACCTCTCGATGAAGGCAAACCCTAGAATTCTTCAGATTGAAGACAGGAACAAAGAGAGAGAAATTGCGAATTATTATTTTTCTCTAGTCTATCATTTTAAATGGCGATCGGATGTAAATTGAGAGATTAAAATTGCGAAATCGGGCTCCGATACAATCTGGGACCCTGACGGGATAATCTCGGCCGTTGGATTTAGAATGTAGAGCTGTTTCGAGTCCGCCACATTTTTATTTTGCGTGGACTTGACTCTCTGAAAATAATTACAGGTCATTAAAAAAACTAACTTGGGCTAAGGGGAGGCTTGGACTTGGACCTGTCAGCTTAAATTAGAGGTCCAACCTTAAAATTGTCTAAAAATGAGCAAATATCAACTGCCACCGAAAGTGGTTAGTCTTAATAGTTTCATTGTAGAAAATATTCAGTAATCTGGAATATTAATAGTGTATCAAAAAGATATCTATTGTGTTAACCGTGAACCGGTTTATAAGACTCGATCTATATCCGCTAATGTTAGATTTTTTTTCGAAGCATTGTTACCATAATATATCAGATCCGTGTATATACGCGTATGCAGATGGAAGTGATGTAGGATAGTTCATATACATTTAGAATTGACTTATTAGCTTAAATTGGAGGTCCAACCTGCAACCCTGCGTAAACATATGAAAAGAAAAAAATTCAACTACAGCCAAACATAGTAGTTTGATTATTGGAGAAAATATTCGGTAATTTCGGTAATATAAAGGAGGGAAAAAATAACTATTTGTAATAGGTCTATTAGTAATTTTAATTTGTTTTTGGTAACCTTTTTGTGTAATTTCCTGCTTTCAGTCTTGTTATCCTAGTTGTTATGGGATAATATAAGTCATGGGATGGATAGCATCTATCTTGCTATGCGAGACACATCACAGATAGGAAATTTTCAAATATCCTAGTTGATTCTTTGGATATGTTGTCCATATTGGTTACAGGTAAATTCCATGTAACACGAATACGTACTAGCTGCTGCATGAAGAACCAATAATAGATCAAGGTATCTCCTTTGCTATTTGCAAATGTATCAATCTATACTACTTATAAAAGAGAATATGGGTGTTAAAACTTTTGACTTCCTATTTTGCCCCTCTTAATATTTATAATTCCTATGTTTGATAATTCCTCAATTCACTTAATTAATGATCCCTTATCCCTCATCCACTAGCATTAATTCAATGCATAAATCTTTTATTAGGAATTTTAATGCATAAGTTTTTTATTATAAAAGTCAAAGCATAAGTTACTGAATTCAAGATTCTTCCCTCATTTGTTTTCTTCTTTTGCAATTATTTTTAAACTTGTGTGTTAATTGTATAAAATTGAGTGTATATTTAGTTGTATAAAATTGAGTGTATATAAATTTGATGGTTATATGCACATACACATATATAAATTATATGATATGATTGTTTTACGACAAATAAAAAACATACATTGATAAATAATAATATAATATATAAAATAATAGTTCATAAAAAATATATTAAAATAATTTTACACAAATTACAAATAGAATCTACAAAAAATTTAATGTTATATAATTAAACATATTAATATTACATTTATCGGAAGTCGCATGAACCCTTCAAGTCAAACTAATATTGTTGACGACACAAAAGATAAAAGATTTATCTTTTTTTTAATCTTTGATAACATGAAGTGCATCTTTCAATAATGCATATGTCTCTTGGTGACTGTAGGACACTAAAATTTCTCTTTTGTAATAGAGAAATAACATAAGATGAAGTAGTGTAGCTATCATTATATTATTAATTTAAAAATATTAAACTTGAGGATTAATGGGCATCTCGAGCATCATGTTAGTTTTTTTGTCTGAACTTCCTAGCAAGAATCAAGTGCCATCTAAAAAAATATTTAAGATTTATTAAAAGAATAACTACTGAAATATCACATTTATTAATATTAGCTACAAAATTTTGATTTTCATTTTGATAGAAAAGATATTACTAATTATTTCACAAGTATGCCCACGTGTAAAACACGTGCCCTATACTAGTTGATCCAAAAGTTTATTTAATTAGTAAACGTGCACCCGTAGTACCTTCGAAGTGTTGTTTAATACAAGATTAAAGGGAGGATTATACAAAATCATGTTGGATTTAAATCTAATTAAATCTATTTGTGGGCACATATGATTAATCTGTGTGTATTGCTATCCTTCAGGATAACCCACTAAAGTGATCAATTAATTTGGGTTAATGGGTATTTAAATAAATCATGGGGTTATATGTGCAGATACCAGGTTGTAATTGTAATTTGATGATGGGCCAAATTGTAAATGTACAACACCTATAAATAAAGGGTTATGGTCCCTAATCTAGGGTAACATTCTCTAATTCTCTTAATTCACCCCCATCTAGAGAGAAATTTGGCTAGAGAAAACCCTAAGGTTAGAAGATCCAAAACCCATCTCAAATCTAAGCTATGGATTCAGGTATACGCTCCTTTTGATTATTGTTAATCTCTTCGAATTAATCATGGCTTTATGATTTAGATCTCAAGTTTTAATTTAAGATCTAACAAGTGGTATCAGAGCCACCTTGATTTGTTCTAAGAGATTAAGATTAAAATTAGGGTTTTTGATCTTAATTGTTTTGGATTCAGTTTTTGTGCACGGATGAACAGTAACGACTGAAATTTTTTTCGGGCGAACAGTAACGTATTTTTTTCGGATGAACAGTAAATAAAAAATAGCTGGTGAACAGTAAATTTTTTTTACTTTTTTGGATTTTTCTACGATTTTTTCTTGGATCTGGATCAAGAAAACTCATTTTTTTTCGATTCTGGATCTGTTTTGAAATAAAATCGAGAAATTCTTTTGGATCTATTGTGTTTTGGTCATTGATCCCGTGCTCCTCGCCGGCGAAATTTCGCTAGCGGCCTCGCTCTCGACTCCGACGGCGACGGCGACGACGGCGTCAGGAAACCCTAGGGTTTCGCCCTTTGGGTGCAGGAGCAATGGCGGCGACGGTTTCAGATTGAAACCCTAAGGGTTCGTGCGTGAAAACGTGGCGAAAATTAAGGAGGTGGTTACCTCAGATTTTGGCGAGGCTTGAAAGCTTCAAACGAACTTCGCGTTCATTCTTAGGTGAGCCACGCGCTCAATTTAACCGAACTTCGCGTTCGTTCTCAAGTGAGCATCGCGCTCAAATCAAACGAACCTCGCGTTCGTTCTATGGTGAGCCTCGCGCTCAGTTCTAAGGTGAGCCTCGCGCTCAGTTCTCAGGTGAGCCTCGCGCTCAATTTAAGTCGAACCTCGCGTTCGTTTTCAGTCGAACCTCGCGTTCATTTTTCAAACGAACCTGGCGTTCGTTCTCAAGTTGAACCCCGCGTTCGTTTTCAGTTGAACCTCACATTCATTTATAAACGAACCTCGCGTTCGTTCTCAAGTTGAACCCCGTGTTCGTTTTCAGTCGAACCTCGCGTTCATTTTTTAAACGAACCTCACGTTCGTTCTCAAGTTGAACTCTGTGTTCATTTTCAGTCGAACCTCGCGTTCAAAGTCAAGCGAACTTCGTGTTCACTATAGTTAAGCCTCGGCTTCTCATATTAAATTATGGGTCCACTTTGGTATACTTAATTTATTCAATTAAGTTATGGGCCCTATTTAAGCTATGAAAATTTAAATTAATTTAATTTAAATTTAATTTGGTTTTTTAATTAATTATTTAATTCAAATATTATGACACTAAGATATTAAGGTTGTCTCTCACTCCAATTGATTAATTGAAACAAGAAGTTGCCAAAGTAACCTCTCTTGTGTAGATTGTTCATGAGGAATGTGAGATGTTTGTGTGTATGCTTTCGTGTAAATATTTAATCGGCCCAAAGGAAGGTTAATATTTATTTAGACTGTATACACATCTGCGATGATAAGCGTGTGACAATTATAAGGTTTACATGTGAATAATGAATCGATCCAAAGATAGTTTCATTAATTGACATGAGTTATTGTCAATGTTTGATCATTGCAACAAGGTATCACTTACAAGTTAATATTACTGTCCAAAGACTTGATATTAATGTTGTGCCAGATATCTTGGATGGGACTCGTCATTATTTGAATTTTATTGATTACTAATTATGATTATTGATGTGAGCATTTTTGTTTTATTTCAGCTAATGCATCTGCTGCAACAATTTCTGCTAACATCAACTTAATTCCCATGCTAAATGGGACAAACTTTAAGGTTTGGAAAGAGAACATACTAATTGTTCTTGGCTGCATGGATCTTGACTATGCATTAAGAACTGAACAACCCTAACCTCTCAATGCGGATAGCACTCCTGATGCAAAGAAGGAGTATGAGAAATGGGAGCGTTCAAATCGCATGAGTCTTATGATCATTAAGCGCGGCGTTCCGGAAGCCTTCAGGGGCATAGAATCCGAAAGGATTACTAAGGCTAAAGATTTCCTTGCCGAAATTGAGAAGCGTTTTGCAAAAAACGATAAGGTAGAAATAAGCACGCTTTTAGCTCGCTTGATTTCGATGAAGTATAAGGGCAAAGGAAATATCAGGGAGTATATTATGGAAATGTCTCATATTGCTTCAAAGCTTAAGGCACTTAAAGTCGATCTTTGTGATGAGTTATTAGTGCATCTGGTTCTGTTGTCTCTTCCTGCACAATTTAATCAGTTTAAGGTCAGTTATAACTGCCAAAAGGAGAAATGGACTCTAAATGAGCTCATTTCATACTGTGTGCAAGAAGAAGACAGGTTGAAGCAAGATAAGACTGAAAGTGCTCATTTGGCCTATGCCTCTAAGGATAAGGGCAAGAAAAGAAAAAATGATAATGAAGTTGCTAAGGGTCCAGTTCAGAAGAAATAACATAAGGATAATCAGGGTTGTTTCTTTTGTAACAAGCCTGGACACGTAAAGAAGGATTGTACCAAATATCACGCCTAGCGTGCTAATAAGGGTACGTTCCTTACTTTGGTCTGTTCTGAGATTAATTTAGCTTCAGTACCTAGAAATACTTGGTGGTTAGACTTTGGTGCTACTACTCACATAAGTGTTTCTATGCAGGGTTGCCTAAGCTACCGAAAGCCAAGTGATGTTAAAAGACACATCTTTGTGGGCGACGAACAATCGGTAGATATGGAAGCAATTAGGCACTTTAGGTTGTTGTTAGGAACTGGTTCTTATTTCGATTTGAAAGATACTTTTGTAGTACCGTCTTTTAGACGGAATTTGGTTTCTGTTTCTGTATTGGACAAATCAGGTTATTCTTGTTCATTTGGAAACAATCAATTCAGTTTATCTTTTAATTCAAATATTGTGGGAACTAGTTATTTGAGTACTTATGACAACCTATATTTGCTTGATATAATTACTTCTTATAATGAAACTTTGCATGTGGAATCACGTGGTACTAATCGTAAATTAAATAAGGAAAATTCGGCAACATTATGGCATAAGCGCTTGGGTCATATCTCAAAAGGTAGAGTTGAGCGTCTTGTGTCTGATGGCATTTTGGATTCCCTTGATTTTTCGGACTTTGACGTATGTGTTGAATGTATCAAGGGAAAACAGACCAAAGTTAAGAGATTAGGTGCTAATAGATCTTTGGATGTCTTAGAATTGATACATACGGATATTTGTGGGCCATTCCCTACGGCATCCTGGAATGGTTAACAATATTTTATATCATTCATAGACGATTACTCACGTTATGGGTACCTATATCTCATTCATGAAAAATCTGAGTCTCTGGACATGTTCAAAGCCTATAAAGATGAAGTTGAGAATCAACTCAACCGAAGAATTAAAACCGTTAGATCTGATCGTGGTGGTGAGTATTACGGCAGATATGATGGTTCAGGTGAACAACGTCCAGGACCATTTGCTAGATACCTAGAGGAATGCGGTATCGTCCCACAGTACATAATGTCGGGTTCACCTAGCATGAATGGTGTAGCTGAAAGACGAAACAAGACTCTTAAGGATATGGTAAGAAGTATGATTGCTCATTCTTCTTTACCAGAGTCACTCTGGGGAGAAGCACTTAAGACAGCAGCTTACATTCTGAATAGAGTACCAAGTAAAGCAGTTGCTAAAATACCTTATGAGCTTTGGACTGGTCGAAAGCCCAGTTTAAAGTACTTACATATTTAGGGATGTCCAACTGAGGCAAGGCCTTACAGGCCAAATGAAAAGAAATTGGACTCCAAAACAGTTAGCAGCTACTTTATTGGGTACTCTGAACGCTCTAGGGGCTATAAGTTTTATGATCCCACACTCAGGAATATTTTTGAGACGGGAACAACAACATTCTTTGAGGATGTTGAGTTTGGGGGGAGAAATAAGGTCAGAGATATTGCTTTTGAGGAGGAATTGGCCTTAGATCCAATCCATATAGTTACTTTTGACAATATTTAGGTTCCTATACCTGTTGTTGCTCAAGAAGTAAATCCGGAACCTCAAGATAACAATGTTGAACAACTTCCTGTTCCAGAAGAACAAACTCAACAACCTCAAGAACCAGTGCCTTTACGAAGATCCACGAGAGAAAGGAAAAATGCTATTCCGAATGATTATATTGTATTTCTCCAAGAACATGAGGAAAGTAATAGAATGTTGGAAGATGATCCAATCAACTTTCTTCAGGCCATGAAAAGTTCTAACTCTCAACAGTGGATTGATGCCATGAATGAAGAGTACAAGTCTATGCAAGACAATAAGGTTTGGGAACTTGTCCCATTGCCAGAAGGTGCAAAACCAATTGGTTGTAAATGGATATTAAAACCAAGCGGGATACAAATGGTAATATGGAGAGGTATAAGGCACGTCTTGTAACTAAAGGCTTTACTCAAAAGGAAGGCATTGATTATACAGAGACTTTCTCTCCGGTTTCATCGAAAGACTCATTCAGAACAATCATGGCACTTGTTGCTCATTATGATCTTGAGTTACATCAGATGGATGTTAAGACTGTATTTCTCAATGGAGACATTGATGAGATGATTTATATGGTGCAACCAGAAAACTTTGTGTCGGGAGACCCGAAGAATATGGTTTGTAAATTAAGGAAATCTATTTATGAACTCAAGCAAGCTCCTCGTCAATAGTATTACAAGTTTCAACAAATAATTATCTCGTTCGGTTTTGAGATGAACATTGTTGATGACTGTGTATATCACAAGTTCAGTGAGAGTAAGTATATTTTTCTGGTTCTGTATATCGATAACATATTGCTTGCCACTAATGATATAGGTATGTTGCACGAAACCAAGAGATTTCTATCAAAGAATTTTGAGATGAAAGATCTTGGGGACGCCTCTTTTATATTAGGAATCCAAATACATCGAGATCGCTCTCAGGGTATTCTTAGATTATCACAAAAGACCTATATCGATAAGGTACTTAAAAGGTTTGGCATGCAAGACTGCAGACCGGAAGATACCCCTGTTGCTAAAGGAGACAAGTTTAGTCTCAATCAGTACCCTAAAGGCAACCTTGAAATTCAGGAAATGCAGAAGATTCCTTATGCTTCGGCTGTAGGAAGTCTAATGTATGCTCAGGTATGTACGCGTCAGGATATTGCGTACATTGTTGGGATATTAGGCAGATACTTAAGCAACCCTGGTATGAATCATTGGATAACAGTCAAAAGGGTTATGAGGTATCTTCAGAAAACAAAGGATTACATGCTCACATACAGAAAATCAGAACAGTTAGAGGTCATTGGGTATTCGGACTCTGATTTTGCTGGATGCCAAGATAGCAAAAAGTCTACATCAGGCTACATGTATATGTTAGCAGGAGGAGCTATATCATGGAAAAGTGTTAAACAGACACTCGTAGCTTCTTCCACCATGGCAGCAGAATTTATAGGTTGCTATGAGGCATCAAATCAGGGAATATGGCTGCGAAATTTTATCACGGGACTACACATTCTGGAAAATGTGGAAAGACCACTAAGGTTATATTGTGATAATAAATTTACAGTAATGTATTCCAATAATAACAGGAGCTCAATTAAGTCAAAACATATTGACATTAAGTTCCTGGTTGTGAAAGAAAGGGTACAGAGTGGACAGATATCTATAGAGCACATTGGGACAAACTCCATGATAGCTGATCCTCTTACTAAGGGATTGCCACCCAAGGTCTTTCATGAGCATACTGCTCATATGGGTGTGGTATTATTTGAGGATATCATGATTTAGTGGGAGTTTGTAATTGTGGTGCTTTATGTTTGGTTGCTTTGTCTGATCAGAATAAAGTATTCAGTTAAGTCACTCTGCTACATTATGTTTGGTTTTGACCTCACTAAAGTTTAAGTAGGACCAGTTGAAAATAGACATGTATTGATCACATTGCATGTAATTTTCATGTTGCACACCCATGTTTGATCTATGTCATTTGATTGTATTGATATATGTGACCATTGATGGGACGAGTCACGATAAATGTGACGAAGGCCGCTTTGATCATATATTGATATAGTCAATGGACGAGATTGTTCGAAAATACCTTTTTAGTGATAGCAATTTTGAGCTCATAAAGTTATACACACCTTAAGGAGTCATATGGTGCCCAAGTGAGAGATTGTTGAATTTAAATCTAATTAAATCTATTTGTGGGCACATATGATTAATCTGTGTGTATTGCTATCATTCAGGATAACCCACTAGAGTGATCAATTAATTTGGGTTAATGGGTATTTAAATAAATCATGTGGTTATATGTGCAAATACCAGGTTGTAATTGTAATTTGATGAGCGGCCAAATTACAAATGTACAACACCTATAAATAAAGGGTTATGGACCCTAATCTAGGGTAACATTCTCTAATTCTCTTCACCCCCATCTAGAGAGAAATTTGGCTAGAGAAAACCTTAAGGTTAGAAGATCCAAAACCCATCTCAAATCTAAGCTATGGATTCAGGTATAAGCTTCCGCTCCTTTTGATTATTGTTAATCTCTTCGAATTAATCATGTCTTTATGATTTAGATCTCAAGTTTTAATTTAAGATCTAACAAATCAACCTCTTTAATCTGCCAAACAGAAAGGGGGGAAAAAAGTGCATACGGAGGATGTGATGAATTGAACTTTTTTAATTTACTAAATGGTCAAGTATTATTATAAGAATTAAGATCATCTTTTATATATATACTCTTCTTCAAATCTAGCTAATTTGTAAACAAAATTAATGTTGGATTATACCGGCGCTGACATCTTGGATCCTATCCAAACTCTGGCATTAAGTGTACATTTTATTGAGATTTTCTTTTTATATTAGGCTGTACGAGTGCGGAAAATAAATTAACTAGTTTAACTCTTATGCAAATTAGCTAATGTAACGATCAGAGGATACAAAAAAATACATATTAATTACCATATCCCAACATTGAAAAGCATGCACGTTCATAAATCTTTCGAAATCCACTTCCATAAAACTTGTTCATCTGTGAAGACTAATTTATTTATTCATAAATATTTCATCAATTTCAACATAAAACTAGCCTGATCATTCCATCTCTCACAAGCTAGTATGCTACTTAATTACTAAAAATAAACATGACCTTCACCTTCATCATGAGTTTGCTTCATATTTCAACTGAAAAAGCTTTTACTTCTAGGCATAGCAAGGCTCCATTTGAGCAGTAGCTAGCCTGAAATTACAATACAAGCAACACATTTTGCTTTGTACACACTTTCTTAAAATTCTTTCTAAAACTAGTAGCTATAAATACAAATGCGGGCACAAAAACTTTTAACACGATACAATGGCTGTTAGAGTCTCAGTCACTATTATCTCCCTTCTTCTGCTTCTTCATTCTACGCTTGGCTTTGCCGTGGACTTCGGTTATCCAGCAGCCTTCAACTTTGGAGACTCCAATTCTGACACCGGAGAACTTGTCGCCGGACTTGGAGATAGCCTAGCGCTGCCCTATGGGGAAAATTACTTTAAGACCCCTGCTGGGAGGTTCTCTGATGGTCGACTCATCATTGATTTTCTAAGTAATTTTATCTCTCTCTCTCCCCCCCCCTGTATTTACACACCATATATGTACAGTACATATACATTGGTTTAGAAGCGCATTACCAAATATGATTACTGATTCTAGGGTTAACTGCGGATAGACCTCCTTGTAGGTAGAATATATGTTTTGAACGTACTTTACCCCCTATTTTTAAATTTGTAGATAGACCCTGTAGAACATATTATTTGAAGGACAAATTTTGAAAACCATCCTATTTGAGAAAATAATCACAAATTCCGACATTTTCTAAAAAAATTTGTCAAAACCGAGGCTGAAACTGGGTCGGTTTTGACAAAATATGTTCCGAAACTTCACGGGACTTCAAGTCCCGTGAAGTTTTGTAATGTACAAAAACTTCACGGGACTTGAAGTCCCGTGAAGTTTCATAAGATTTTTCTTCAAAACCGACCCAGTTTCAGCCCGACGACTGAAACTGGGTCGGTTTTCACAAATTTTTTTTAGAATAGGTCGGAATTTGCGATTATTTTCTCAAATAGGATGGTTTTCAAAATTTGTCCTTTTTTGAACATACTACTACGCCCTCTATTTTTAAATTTGCAGGTGGACCCACTGACCGATTTTTTTATTTATTTACACCTAGAGAATGAGAATTTAAAAAAAAAAACAAATAGAACCCCAGGGTAAAGGAGTCAACAAAATTTCACTCAGGATGTCTATGTACGTGCAAAAATAAAACCAGAGGAGTAGAAGGTTCAAAACAATTAATGGACTGCACAGGGTGGTGTATCCACAATTCCTATACTCTAGTATCTGAAAAATACCCATTCTCTAACCTTTTTATTGACAAGTTGCATGACATCTCAAGCTTAATTTGTATCGGTTGAGAACCACAAGAACTAGAGTCTTAAGTTGACTGTAGATTTAGATAGAACCTAATACTTGATGCTTCTCACTGTGAGAGCATAAAATTATGACATCAAAACTTTTAGAGTTTTGGTTGAGAACGACGTCAAAACTTCAAAGACTGTAAGATCAGATCAGTGCAACTCTGGGTGACATGTATTTAGGACCAAAGTTAAAAATGAGCGGAGCTAAAAATTTAGATTTCAGACCACGGCTCAATCTGCATGCAAAGCCGTATGTTAGAACATAAGAGAGCAAATTACACTAAACCCCTAAGTTTCTGTAAGCGTTATATAATAAACCCCTAATAAGTTTTGAATCACACTAAACCCCAATAACTTTTGGAATTGCAGAAACCCCCTAATAAGTTTCTGCAACTTTGCAGATAATTCCCATAAATTAAAACCAAAAAACAACATGAAAAGGCATTTTGAAAGTAGCTGGGGGTTTAGTATAATTAACGCAAATATAGTTGGTGTTTTCTGCAAAAGTTATTAGGGGTTCAGTACAATTATTAATGTTACTAGGATTTTGGTGCAAAATGCTGAAAGTTCGTGGGAGTTCAGTGAAATTTACCTGAATGTAAACTTGCTACATATTCTCAACATTCGCCAGGACTTTGAAGTTCCGTAGGAACATAAAATTATAACCCTCAACATTCACTAAAACTTTCATGTTCCGTTACTCAGCATGTTTCCAATTCAAATCCTCATCAAATTTAGAGTCTCGGAAGCTCATAAATCGGAGGCACAAATTGTCCAAATGCCATTAGCTATATGAGAACAGCAGAGCCATAATACTAAGAACCAAAGGAAACAGTTAGGTACTTGGTCAACCAATCAACCTTTTGTTTTGTCTTTTAAGCATCACCCTTGATTTGTAACTCTGCTATACTTCCAACATTTGTTCTCTGAAGGGAAACAGCACGTGATAAGTAAAATTGGGGTTGCAAATGGCCTTAATAATGAAGACGGACTAGGCTAATCTATCTCGACTCAGTCTTGACTGAACAGTATTTAACTCTTAATTGAATCAAGTTGAAACATATTTTTAATTGTGCATCTATTTAACAATTCTTCTAGTGTAGGATGAAGCCCCTAAAACTTCATAAATCATAGAAACTCACTTGAATTTTCAAAAGTAGACTAAACCACATTAAGTAATGCAAAATTCTCATAAACCGTGTTAACAGGTTAAAGGTAAAAATTCTACCCTACCCTTTTTTACATTTTACAAGATATAAATTAAAAACTTCAGGGTTCTGGTGTTATAGGGCTTGTGAAATTTACCTGAAGTCTAATGCATCAATGTGTATCATAAAATTAATTAAAATTTTCATCTGCCGAAGTGAAAGCAATGGGCCTACCCTTTCTTCATCCATATTTGGATTCTATCGGCATCCCGAGTTTTCTCAAGGGCTGCAACTTTGCTGCTGCTGGCTCGACGATACTTCCAGCAACAACATCATCAGTGAGCCCATTTTCCTTCAGGATTCAAGTTTCTCAGTTCCTTCGATTCAGACAGCGGGTTCTTGAATTGCAGGCTCAAGGTACGGTATAGTCAGTTTTTGTCAACCGTTAGATATACCATGGGGTTACTTGCGGATATACCTCTTGTACTATTGCTCAATTGTAGGGGCTTTAAGATGAAACCACCTCAAAATCGATACTTACCACCTTCAGCTTTTTTTTATTACAAAAACCATCTTTACTGACCTACATCCTTCACATGTCACACCTAATTGCTTTTTCAGTCTAAAAAAAATTAAATGTTCATTTCCCCCAACATATATATAGCACGTGCAGTGCATGTGTTCGTTAATTTATCACAAAAATATAGGTCTTTTCAATATTAAACCCCAAATATTTTGTTTTTTTTATATTAGTCCCCCAGCCCCCCCCCCCCCGGAGGAAAAAAAAAAAAAAGCTCTAACCTCAAATCCCCAAACCCTAGTTCCCTATCTCTAAACCCTAACCTCATCTCCCCTCAATCCTCCATCTCTTCCTCCGCCAATCTAAGGGAAAAACCCCTCAATCCTCCCTCTCTTCCTCCGCCAATCTAAGGGGAAAACCCCTCAATTCTCTCCTAAACCCTAACCTCACATCCCCTCATTCCTCTTTCTCCAAGCCTCCAATTCAAGAAAAAAACCCCTCAAAACCCTAATGAATGAGCAAAAGATCGATGCTCTCCGACGAGGACATTGCTCTCCAGCGACGACATCAATTTTTTTTTTTGGGGGGAGGGGGGTTAATTTCAAAATAGATGATTTAGGGGAATAACATGAAAATATGAAACATTTGGGGGACTAATATAAAAAAATCTTTGTTTTGATAATTAATTAAGGCACATGTGCTCTGCACGTGTTTGGGAGAGGGTAAAATGGGCAAGCATTTCACGTGCTCTTTGGGCTGAAAATGTGATTAAGTGTGATGTGTGAAGGATGTAGGCGAGTAAAGACAGTTTCTATCAAAAATAAAAACTGAAGGTGGTAAGTATCAAGTTTGCTAAAAGTTAAGGTGGTTTTTATCTAAAAATCCTAATTGCAGATAGACCCTTCTAGCTCTGTTGTTACAGATAGACCCCCCGAGTGAAAATATTTAGACCCTTTTACCCTCAAGAGTCTATTTGTCAAAAAAAAACATTTCTCTCTCTCTCTAAGGGTAAAAGAGTAATAAAAATTCACTCAGGGGGTCTATCAGTGACAATAGAACTCAAGGAATTTATCCGCAATTAACCCTGCAGTAAGTTGTGTTATACTGCATAACATGACATAAAAAAGTTTGTTTGCTCTTTGCAGGCAACAGATTTAAGAGATTTATTCCTCAAGTAGATTTCTTCAGCGAAGGGTTGTACATGTTTGATATAGGGCAAAACGACCTTGCTGGCGCATTCTATTCCCAGTCAGAGGACCAAGTTTTGGCTTCTATACCTGCAATTTTGTCAGAGTTTGAGACTGGACTCAAGGTTGTGCATGTACTCTTTAATTTCAAATTTGGATTTTTCAATTAAAATAGTTAGGTAAACAAGTATAAAATTTCTGCGAACGCGATAACTCCTGCCTAAAGTACATTTGCTTAACACAGTGCTGAATATTATGGTACAAGCTGATTTGTTAAGATTAAGCAAAAGCTGAGACTGTCCTTGCAGTTTTAGACATTAGAAAATTCACCCAAAAAATCTCTTCTAATTATTTTCAGTCAGTTGAGTATAATATCCAATGCATCTGTTATATCAGACCCCTAAATCTTCATATTTCAAAAATAGACCCCTCAAATCCATTAAGTTGTTTTGAATTAGACCCAAAATCTATTATCTGTTAAGTTGTTTTAAAAAAGACCCTCATTTAACAATATGAATATTTGAGGGTTTAAAATAGAATTAACAAAGATTTGGGGGTTTAATATAACAAAAATCCTATAATAAATACTTCTATCATGTGTATAGCTTCTTTATCCAATTTACTAATCATGAAAAAATCAATTCATTTTTCCTTTTCCAGGAATTGTATGATCAAGGTGCAAGGAGGTTCTGGATTCATAATACAGGTCCTCTAGGGTGTTTACCTCAAAACATAGCTCAATTTGGTAAAGATCCATCAAAACTGGATGAGCTCGGATGTGTAAGCACACACAACCATGCTGCAAACCTTTTCAATCTACAACTTCGTGCGCTCTGCGCAAGATTGAAGGGCGGATTTGGAGATGCAAATATCACTTACGTCGATATCTTCTCCATAAAGTCAGATCTTATAGCAAATTATTCTAACTACGGTATGTAACATCTCATTCATGAGCCATTCATCCTCCTCTTCCATTTAAGGCCTAGGGGTGTTTGGTAACAGGCAAGTATGGAAAGTGGATCAAGTTTGCAATGTGTCTCAAATTTTCAAAATTTCATGTTTGGCAATTGTAGAGACGCAAACGACCCCGCCACTGCACCAAAACTATGAGATTGTGGTGAGGGTTATAATTTTATATGCTAACACATCCCCCACAAGTTGAATGTCCTTTTTATGGGCTAAAACCAAGACTCATGCAACAATATCTATTTTTAAAAAAAATATGCTTTAAATTTGTGATCAGTGAGAATTTAACTTGGGTTGCTCTGGTACCATGTCAAAGGAGTTGTCATTACATCAAAACTCTGGAGTTATGATGAAGATTGACAGTTATAATTTTCTATGCTTAACACCAAGCAATCAAAAAGTGAATGATGCCACATTAGCATATTAACTCTACACTTTCTCCAAATTTTTGAGAAAGTGGATGGAAAATAAATGCAAAGTGAATGAGGAGGAAGAGAACTCTACTTTTTTTTTCTCTGCTTATCATTTCTTTATAGATATTCACTTTCCACTGTAAACTATCTATAACAACCAAGTGAGAAATAAAGAAATTTAATGCTACATTAGCTGCCATCTCAACTCTTCACTTCCTTTACTTTCTATCGACCAAACAAATTTGCATATAGAAGTATGAGAAAGTACATTCTCTTATTTTCAGGATTCGAGAATCCTATAGCAGCCTGTTGTGGGTACGGAGGACCACCTATAAACTATGACAGCAGAATTGGTTGTGGACAAACAAAGGTGTTGAATGGAAGTTCAGTAACAGCTAATGGGTGCAATGATACCACCAAATACGTTAATTGGGATGGGATTCATTACACGGAGGCCGCAAATTTGCATGTTTCATCACAAATACTCACTGGGAAATACTCTGACCCTCCTTTCTCAAATAAAATGCCATTACTTATAAAGTTAGAGCTGTAAAGATAATGTTCAAATGTTCCCTTTGTATCCTTGATAATATTGTTGATGATCAATCAAGTTTGATGTAGAAGCAAGTGAGACAAATGTGATGCTTGTTTTTTCCCCCTTGCATATACATAAATTGTTGGCCATTGGTTTTAACAATTGTCTTTTTTCTGGGGTTAAATGCTGTATGCCAAAGCTAGGTTTTTAGTTATTTGATACAACTCAGTTGAAAGCTATTGGAAGAACATGAAAAAACTATAACATTATTGTGAATTTGCGTATTTTTAGTCCATCACTTTTCCGCAAATCGCTTGAAAATCACTTGAACCTGCTGTATAAGATATCAACCATTAAACAAAACAGGACTATTTTAATAAAAGTATGTTTACCCTACTTCCTAGCTTTTGAATACGTGTTTTTCTATTTTTTTCACTTCCATGATTTAACATTGTCGCACACACATTAACATAGAAGTTAAGCATGAATCCTTGTTCTCTTCTAACCCCCTAATGTTTTTTTAATATGCATTCTATATTCTCAAATACTATTAAATTAGAGATTCCCCTTCATTAATTTCCATGTGTCCCTATTCAGCTTGAAATTTTATGGTTATATATTCTTTAAAGTTTTCCATCTATGACATACCAAGTAACAATACCATATATGTCCATGTATGAGTGTGCATGCATTCATGCCTGCACATTTTCGATACATGTTCCATATGATGTGAGAAGTGTATTACAAAATAACATGACGATTTCATAATTTGGTGTTATAATATCACACCTTTTGGTATATTACAAACTGATTCGTGCTGGATATACTTTGATATTAAGTAATATAAAATTTCTATCTGGCAGCATATATAATACAAACACATAGGTCATGCATTTGTATATACTTTTTGTGTGCATACAAAATCCAAAAAAAAAAAAAATTTCAACTGATACCATACGATTCATAAATCTCTGTGCATGTTTTTGAGTAATATATGAGCATAAAAATTTCAGTAACAATTGCTACACATAAATAAGCCTACTTCTTGGACACATAAGCATAGTATTGTGCCATTGGAACAACAAAAGCAATCACTAGCAAACCTCCGACAACAAGAGTAAATTGTCCTCGCTTCTCCTCGGTCTCTTCTTTGCTTTTAAAGTTGGATTCACGCTTGTTCTCCTTAAACGTCGGCCCACTAGGATCTGGTAGTCCATCAATAGCTGCCACTAGACGTTTGGCAGTGCTTAGCATAGCTTCGTTGTACTTTTCATCTGTAGCTAAAACTGCGAGATGGAAGATTGATTATTTCTTTGGTTTTCTTCATTGAGGTTTTCAGCAATTAAAAGTTTTTTGGGGGTAAATTTCACAAAATTACAATGTATTTTGGAGGTTTTGTACAAAACTACCATGCCTGACGGCAGTTGGGGCAAGTTGTCATATGCTCTAAACGTGCTCTGCATGTGACATGTTCTGGATAATTTTGACCTTATATATTTTATATATGTTCTGCATTATCCTTTCTCCCCCTCTTCTTCTCTTCATTTATAAAGATAGTTTAGACCGTTTATCCAAGACATTAAAGTTGATAGCAATAATTTCCAGTAGTTGGTTCTTTTCGGGAGTTTTAAAAGCTAATGGTAGTTTTCTCTGATGAAAAAGATTATAGTAATTTTGTGCAAAACGGCTCAATTCGTAGTTTTCTAAAATTTATCCAAGATTTTTATTCAAGTCTCCACATGTATTCTATGACTTCTTTCCCATCTATCTATTATACTAAAACAATACCCTAGGATGCCACATGTCAATTTTTTAGAGAATTGGACACATGTCCATTTTTCAAAGAATTGCCATTCATCTTCTATGTAATCTATACAAATTCTAAACTTTCAAATATTCATACAAATACTAAAACTTTCATATACTATCATCCATCAATTAAAGCTTCCCAAATCTTATCTATTATACACAAATTACTATAAAAATTGTTGTTTGTAAAATTGAAGATGGTTATAATGTTACATCAAATTCACATCTTTAAAATTTTATGAAGCATTGAAATGTAACCTCTCTTAATTACCATTAATTGCACTAATTGTCACTATCTCATCAACTCAATTTTCACTAACGGCCAAGCCTGATCAACTTCCCCACTCTTTCTCAACTCATCTCCTCTCTATAAATCTAGCAAATAATCTAGGTAAAGTATTCTTAGATCCCTTTCTTTATCATTAGCTCCAACTCCATAAATGATGCTGTGATTGTTGATAAGTATGCTCGATTGGGCTTTTCTTATGCATCCATCTTGCAGATTTTAATGCTACACTCCATTTTATGAAAGTAATGTATCAATTTTATTTGTGTATTTTTTGTTATTGGTATATGAATATATCCCTTTTGTTGCTTCTTTGTTTATAATTCGCCCCCCCCCCCCATATTGCTTCTTTGTTTGTAATGTTTCCTCTTTGTCAGTTATTTGTTTGAAATTTTTCTCAATGAGATTTTGATATCCAGCTTTCCTAATAGCACGTTGAGGAAATGTATTGTATGCAAAACAATGTTCACGATAGGAGTGTAAATCGTTTGTACAAATTCAATTAATGGTAATCCAATATCACAAAATTATGTTCAATTGTAGTTTTATTAATATCAAAGTTGATGAAGGTGCAAGTATGCAAAGCTTAAGTACCATGAACTTCGTGCATAATAGAGTACTTGAGGTAATTAAAATTTTACCCGTATCCTTAAGAAAGATACTAATATTTTATATATTAATAGTGTAAGTTTAATTTTTCTTAATCATATTTAAGGCTTTATGTATATTTAGAATTTTCAATTGCTCAAGATACACCGTAGTTTGTGAAATATACCTATTTTTAGTTTAATTCTCATGTTCAGGGCTCAAGCTGATTATTAAATTCACATATCACAAAGATTGAGCAAGAAAATATAAAGTGAAAATTTTATAATTAATTTTAAAAAAATTACTGCAGTATAGCGCGGGTAATGACACTAGTTAATTTTAAATAAATAGGCTACTGACAGACTTAATCCTTTCACTGCAATATAACGAAAGCATGTGTAACAATCAAGCTTAGGTGCAATCACAAAAGAGTTCAACATACAACTTTAAAGGATAGTAAAATGTTCAATCCTGGAAAGAGGTCAATAGCTAGGTGCACCTATTTCAGTAACACGGAGAAAGAATTGCTGCAGATATCAATTATTGCCAAATAATTTGAACACAGTTATATGTAAAAATAGGTCAATGGACTGGTTTAGAAATAAGATCATATGCTAAATCTAAAAGGATAACTAACATTTATCCCCATTTCCTCACTTTTGGTTAATTTCACAAATCCCCCTGAACTTTGGGGTTTTGCACATAACCACCTGAACTTTAAACTTTTCTTATTGTACCCCTGCCTGCAATTGGCAAATAACTAAAAAAAATCGAGAGAAAAAAAACCCTCAAATGGGGGAGGGGTGTATGTTTTTACTTATTTTCCAGCTTAGGTGAAAAATGATTTAAATTGGAATTTTTTTTCTTGCAAAGTCATTTTACTTATTTTCCAGTTAAATAGGGGCGCGCGCGCGTGGGGGGGGGGCCCCAAGGAAAGTTTATATTTCAGGGGGTTTAGTGCAAAATCCCAAATTTCAAGGGTTTATTTTTGAAATTAACCCATTTTTTCTATTTATGGTCATAACATTTATAAGGTCAATTTAGAAGCCAGAACAGATACATTTATCTTTCATTAGTTGGTTAGACAACGATAAGGACTCCATGAACTTGCAAAAAAAAAAAAAATCGCCAAAAAAGTGTTTTTACCAGGGAGATTCTCTGATACAGTAGCGTCTAGAATTGTATCTCCTACAGCTTGAATGAATGCTGGTCCTCCTGTGATTGCCCCTTCCTTTTGGCTGGTTACAAGCACAACTACACCTTTGTTATTGCCTTCTTCGATTGAGGGATACCATTTCTCCAACACTTGGTCAGCATACTCAAATGCATCTGCTTTACTCTGCATTTACGTATTGTAGTCAAACTGAATGGCAAATTCTTGGCCTCAATTATCTTAACTTTCAACACCTCTACTATAACGGGACATATTAATCTAAGAAGACATGGAAATCTTACAAGTGCTATTCTAGGCAATTCCATTGTGAATGTTATATTAATTTCATAGTGATATTTCATACATTGGCCAAGAAGGAGAAGGATAAGAAATGTACATATCAATATGAAAGGTTGTACATATCAATATGAAAGGTTTTGACCCTCTCATCGACACCACTAATATTTTAGTACTGACAAGCCAGATAGATTCTTTTAATTTCGAGACAAAAACCCACTATTTTGTTTTTAATTCTCTTTCTAAAACAGCTACAATGTTTAGGTGGCAACAGAGTACATCTAATTTTGAAAAAGAACCAATTATCCTCTACGGAAAAAAATTTCATGTCCGGAGGCAACTTATTCTAGAAAACTACTATAGAGACGTAGTCAAGAGATTGAATTATGTGGCGGGAAAAAGGCAGACGGTTTGTCAAACCATTTTATGCAAAACTTTAGCAGATAACGCTATGAAAAGCCTCCTTATCATCTCAAATAATGTAACACAAGCATTTCAACAAACATATAGCAAGCGGAAAACTATACCGTGAGCTTCCGAAGGGTGATAAAATTAATGTGCAAGTTCTTCCTCGACTCAAGATCAGACATCAACCTCTTTAAGTCAGACTTAGTAACTCTACTCAGAACACCAGCATCATCAACAACATAAGTCTCTGTCGGCGGCCCTCCGCTGAGAATATCAAACTCCGAAGCGACTGCAGAGTCCAGAGGGCAGAAGTTAATGGCCAGAGAGAGTGCGGCCGCAGCGAGCCCGTGCTGGAGGTAGGAAATGAAGCTCTTTTGAGAGGGAGTTGATGTGGAGATAATGGGTTTTTTGAGGGATGAAGAGACTGATATGGGTTTTTGTTGAATGGGTTTTGAGAGTTGGGGTTTGGGGGTTTTGAGGAGAGCAGTGAAGGATGAAGGAGAGGAGATGAGGGTCTCCATTGTTGAGGGGAATTGAGGTGCACGGAGAGAGTATTTGATGGTTTTCTTTAAAAAATTTTTTTTTAGATGTATTGATTTGGATTGAATTGGGTTTTGGATTTGATTGGTTGGCTTGGTTTGAATTTGGATAAGGGGGCAGCCTTTTTGTTCTAACGTCCAATGAACGATTTTAGGCGGGGACGGCATTTTCGTCGTTTCCTATACTGAACAAATGACGAAAGTGCCCCCATTTCCCTATCTCTTGGCTGCGGCTCTCTCAAAGCTGAGAGCTTTTTTCTTCTTCCGTTGCTGTATCAATGGGAGATGGCTGTTCATCTCCTCACACCATTCTCCTCGCTTCCAAGAATCCCATCTCGAAACCCTAGCCCTAGCCCTAGATCTCCTTTGATATTCAGGCCAAATTGTGGGTTTCGCTGTTGCTGCTCATCCTCCAGGAGAGAAGCGGTTACTGTTGCCTCAGTAACCCTAGCCCTAACCCTAGCCACTGCCCTCTCTGTTAATGCTCAAACTTTGGGGGAATTGCCTCCTCCTCCTCCGCCGCAAAAGAAAGCCCTAGACGGGATTTGCAGCACAAAATCTTGGTTCCAGTTCTTTGGCGATGGATTCTCGATTCGGGTGCCACCTCAATTCGAAGATATCATGGAGCCAGAGGTATAAAAGAGAACCTTTTTTATTATTGCTAATGAACAATAAGTAAAAATTGGGTTGTATTAATTTTTATCCTTCTACATTGCAATTTATTTGCGTCTTAGATGCTAAGTTTCAGCTATATTCTCAACCTGAATTTGGTTTGGCTTTATTTTGTTGGTAGGATTATAATGCAGGATTGGCATTGTATGGTGACAAAGTAAAACCCAGGACTTTTGCGGCTCGTTTCGCCTCTTCTGATGGGTGTGTGAGTCATAGACTTAGAAGCTCAAATTGTTATTTTTCTTTGCCAATGTTGAAGTGCTAAGCTTTCTTTATCTGTGTACATTCTTTTATCCTTTTTTTATCATAAATAAAAACTCGCCTTCTTGGAACATAATCTCTGTTTCTTGTATATTGGCTTCTTGTTGTTGTTGTTTACTAAACTTCTTTTAGCTTTAAACTAATTAGTCCCTGTCTAGATTGTAATCTAATTTAAAGAACTAAAACATAACGTGGAAAATGTGATACGCTAAGGAAACGCCACTGGACCTATATATAGGAATATGATTATTAATAGACGCATTTTCGATGGCTAAAATGGGAAAATGAGCGATGCATGTAGTTGGAACTACAGTAAATTGGTTGTTCAAAAGTGTATGAGAATCACTCTAAGTGCTAATTTGAGAGGGGAGAAGTTGGCCTCAACCCAATTCAAGAGGTTCATAAATCACAACACAAGAATCCTGTTTTCCCAAAGCTTCCATCTTTTACCCTAAACAAATTTCACATCTATCTAGTGCCTAAATTTATTAACATCTCCTAAGCTTTTGATATCTTTCTGAAAACTATCATAACCTTTTCTGAAAATTTATTACAAACTTACATATGAATTTCCTGGAAAACATATCTATAGATAACTTAAAGAAAAATCCAAATGTACATTTGTAATAACTTCTTATAAAGAACTTCATTATAGTTTTCAGAAAGATCAATAGTTTTTGATACATTCTTAAAAATTAGCCAATAGGTAGATGTGAAATTTGTTTAGAATGAATGAAGAAAACTTTAGGAGAACTGAATTCTTTTTTTGCTTTTGTGTTGTGATTCATGACCTCTTGATTGTATTGGGAATGATTCGGGCTTCATCCCTTGTCAAATTAGCCTGACTTCCCATGCACTGATCATTTACTTCATTTTGAATCATCAAAAATGTCTTTTATCCATAAGTATCAAAGTACGTTCTTAATAGTTTGTGTGGAATATGATTGTTAATGGATGATAAACTATAGCACTTGTATATTGGAATAGATATATAGGAATAATTTGTGGAACTTCAGCTTCTTTCAATTCTTTTATTGAGAACTTTATCATATTCCCATCTTCTGTAGAAACATGTCCTGACTTCTGAGTTTATTAATATTCACTACTATTATTTAATATGTTTTTCATAAACATTACAGCTGTAGAAAGAGAATGAAAGAATTTTCATATCCCAATGCATACAATGCATGTTAAATGCATCTATGATACGTGACAAAGAAAGATTAGAAAACTGTCAAAAAAAAAACATCTGGAATTAAAAAAGTAATTTATGAATCTAAGAAAAATGACTAGCAAATATGCAAGGACTGTCAAGAGTGGTTGTGTCATATGCTTTTGGGAGTCATGGCTTCAACGCAAGTTTTTCCATGGTTCAAAATTCTCGGTGCACTTCATGATATATCTATCTTGTGATATTTTTACCATGTTGCTCAAGGCAGTGTATTATACATATTATGGGTTTTTGCAGGTGGATCTAGATTGGTCTTTTTTGTTGTATAATCATTTTCCTTGTGATGTAGATCAGAAGTTTTAAGTGTGGTCATTCGTCCAACAAATCAGCTCAAGATCACTTTTCTAGAGGTTTGTGGACTAATTGTTTGGTCTATTCATTTTTCAAGTAAACATAGAAAAGTTTATGCTTACGTTTCTGAGTGAAATGGTAGGTAAAAAACCCCTATTTTAATTAACAAGAATTTAATGAAACATGCCAAAAGATTACAAGTGACTCCACACACAAGTAAATGCTGTTGAACTTAATATAGGTTGTTATTGGTCAATACTATAGAGTCGCAAATCTCACTTTTTTTTATCAACAAGTACTAAATTATTAATATTTTAGTTCCTTGAGATCATTATTCTATTTCCAATTCACAGGCCAAAGATATTACAGATTTGGGATCTCTTAAGGAAGCAGCTAAAATTTTTGTCCCTGGTAAACATATCAATTTTTTGTTGTAATTTCCAGTTGTAATGAGCTGCTGCCTTTAATTTTGTAATCTTTGTAACTCATGAGTTAATATTTTTCAATAGGAGGTGCAAACTTGTACTCTGCCCGGGCCATTAAGATTAAAGAAGATGAAGGTTTCAGGTAACTGTAAGTTCACATTATAAACATGTATTCTACCCATGCCTTTTGTTTTAATTTGTATAGCTGTAAATATAGTAATACGTTTTCTGGAAAGAAAAAAGAAACAAATAGTGGTTGAAAAACATATGTAGAATATAGTCTTAATAAAATACTAAAGTGACAGCATTCCTTGTATGTCAGTTGCATGTGATAGAAAAAAAGGTTTCAAGCTCTATTCCTGTGTCTTGTTCCAATGCATATGATCTCCTTAACCTGTCTTCAGGGAAATACATTATTGTATATAAAGAATTCATGATAAATCTTTTAAAATAGGGGTTTCTGTTGTTGCTCATGAAGGGTTGGTTGCTTTCAGGACTTACTACTTCTATGAATTTGGAGATGATGTTCAGCATGTTGCTTTAGTTGCTGCTGTTAACAGTGGCAAGGTATTTATGTTTCCTCACATCCATTCTTCCTATCTATTCTGCCAAATGACTGGATTTCCTCTGTATATGTTTTAGTTTCTTCGTTTTATCAGTGCAGAATCAAACAGTGATATGGAACACTTTTTCTCTCCATCCATTATGAGGCAACTCATGTTGTGAAATTTATCTAGATTTATCTTTAAACTCACCAAACTAAGACGGTAAAAAATTGTTTGTTGTATGCAAACTGTAGGGATTACTAAATGCAATTATATGTCTGCTTTAGCATATACTGCAATATCTCCATAAGTATGAAGAAATGCCCAATCCAAAGAGCCCTATACTTTTATTTGTTCTCGCGGATTGTATCCAAACACCCTGGCTAGGCATCTATTTACCTGCATCGCCTACTTGATTGTGTCATAAGATTTAGTGCAGCATTTTGTATTTCCTTGATTCATTTTCACCCCTTTCTGCACATATAAAGAGAGATAAAACTAGAAAAACTACAACATCGAGTACTTCTTTAGTTTGTAGTAAATGTAGAGAAAAGGAGCTAGTGATAACGTAGGTATTTCTATGCATCAACAGGCAGCCAATTTTTTTGGGAAACCCCTTTCCCTCCCATACTGATTTTGTCAGACATTTAGCTTTGGTGTTTAATGCCCGAATGCTATATGAGGCTTTGGTATACCCTAGTTTCAAAAAGTTATTATCTTGTTGAGCTGCACTTTTAATAAACAGTTTTGATATCTAATGCCAAAATATTCTATAAATGTTTTCTTTTCACGTGAGGATCAGTTAAATATTTACTGCTGCCTCTAAACTGTCATTTCCCTTCATATCAGGCATACATTGCTGGATCAACTGCACCACAATTTAAATGGGAAGATGATGGCGTCAAATTACGTTCTGCCGCTATATCCCTTGTAGTTTGATAAGTTCATTGATTAAAACATTTGGTGTAGTGGATGCCTGCATAATTTCTTTATG
>BQKN01066049.1:1179070-1194703 GCA_022839385.1 Asparagus kiusianus
ACAGATGACCCCCTATAGAAAATTATATAGGGAGAAAGGAGATAGCTACAACTGTCCATTACATATTTTAAGGATGATAATTTATACAATATTAGTGATTGCACTGATTTAGAATTGACAATAGAACATGTGTTATGATCTCCTTCCTATATAATTTTAGATAGGATTGCTTTTATAGGATTTTTCTTCTCTAATATTAAGGCAACATATAAATCCTATTGAGATAGAGGGTGAAGGCACTTGATAGTTGATAGCGATGTGTGCATTGAGATCATGCTAGATTAGATGTCTCCATTCCCTATCTCCCTATACAATTCTCTATAGTAGGCTCTCTATATGATTTTTGTCCCTAGCACTATGTTGAAATTAATTATGAGAGAAATCAAAAACTCTTTCTAGAGTTATGTTGATTTCTTATATCTATACTACTACCCATGTCAAAACTTTTAATTTCCTATTTTACCCTTTTAAATTTTGATAATTCGCTATTATACCATTGGTTATAATTAATCCTTAAATAATTATCCGTAACTCTTTATTAAATGCACCTCCTACTCTCTCTAAGAATATTTGGTCAAGAATAAAATCATTATAAATAGCTTATAATCTAATACTGCATACAAATGGTTATGTCTATATTTAGAATTCTATAATGTCAATGTTCACTTTTTGGTCTACCTTAGTTGCATGTTAGGGGGCTTGCGATTCTTCTCTCTAAGAAGTTAAAACGACTGTATTGGAGGGACATCAAAGTTTTAACCATGAGAGGACCTGAGTTTTGTAGAAACTACCTAATGTAAAATTAGAGAATGACGCACTTTATTCTTTATTGCTTTGGGTCTTTTGAGCATCGGCTGCTAATGAGTCCAAAATTTTAGCTCAAGACTATGAATATCTTCCAATCAGTCACAAAATAATATAAGACAAAGTTAATCAAATAATTATAATAACAATATGTAGAGTCTAGACTTTTAAAATTCAATTTGAATCAATGCATAAACTATGAACCAAATTAACTAACAAACAACCCTTTTTATTTTTATATAACTTCTCTTTCATCTCTTGAGTGTAAATTAGTTCATATATTTTCTTCCACTCACCATAATACCTACTAAGTTAAAACCATACAATTACAAAAGAAAATGTCAATTAGAACTCCACTTGGATTAGAATAGAAAATTTAGCAGAGCACAAGATGTCGACTTCTTTCGAGGATCAATTTTGCTCAAGCATGTGTTAGCATGATATTTTCCTTTATAATTCAATTAGAATTTTGAAAATATGTTTCGAAACTTGATTATTGTAGAAATGAGTCAATTTGATACAATTTAAATTGGTACAATCAATTTGGTGATTAGTTTTCTTTTTGGAGACATTGGGATTTCTCAAATTTCAAAATGTATTATAAAAAGACTAAAATGAACAAATGTATCTTAAAATCTCATTAGATTAAATATTTATAAAATTCAACCCCCTAAATGTATTTCACGGTATAATTTGAAAACACATTGTATAAAAAAATCTATGATGTTAATATCATGAAGTAGGGGCACAATTAGGAATGCATTAGGCTAATTGTATTATCCTTTTGATATTACAGTGAAAAGTACAAAATAAACTTTCTTACCATGATTTCAGACAAAAAACATTAAATAAATACTACAACCAGCATATTTACATGCATCCAAAATAAATTTTATATTTTTATTATAAATAAACCCTAATTACTAAAGTAATATCTTCTTAAGCTTTGGATTTTTTACCTTCTAATTAATTACTTATTTTATATGTTACAAAATTTTATTTATTTCTCTCGTCCACTCCTTCTAACAATCTGACTTCTATTTCTGAGAAACGAAGTGCTTGGGATGACATTACAAATATAATAGATTTCTATGAAAATGCTATCACAATGATTCAATGCCAACTTGTGAACTAGAGATTGATAAAATACATATGAATGACATAATCAATCTCTCTTGTAATTGTCACGAAACTTGAACAAGTGACAAGTCCCTTCGCATGATATATCTCCATCAATCAAACATGTCAATTTTAGTTTTAAGTTTAAGAAATTTATTTGGGAAAGCTCTTATTAATTAGCATTTACTTAAATAGGTTAAACCTTAGTGTAAATTGAGCAAAGATGTGTCTCTCATCTCTAATATTAGATCATCTTTTAATATTGCTATTGTGTTTATAGAATAGGTTTGTCCATGCATAGGGTTATAAAATTTTTTCACTTTATTAATTCACATCAGGTATCTGCTATTTAGTAAATTTGATCCTCTATATCTGTATGTTTTGTTTTATCTTTAAATGCTGATGATTAATATAGACTTTGAGAAGGTAATTAAATTTGAAACATGATATGAATTGGTTCTTTTTTATGTCTCATTACCCTACAAGTTCAGGTCTTCCAGCTATTGACCAATCTAATTATCTAAGAATCCTATCACATAAATCTCTTATTACGTTCTTTATGTGAGTTTCATGTGTTGGGGAATTTTAGTCTCCCCGCCTACTAAGATTTGCGCAACTTGGAAGCCAACCCACAATCAACAATATTAAAATAACCACAATCAAGAGAAAAAACACTGGGATTTATGTGGTTCGGTCAACCAACTTCGACCGACGTCCACGGGCAACAATACGAAAAATCCTCTATATATCAGGGAGAACTACAAGAGGAACCACTCAACTTGCGTCTCTCAATCTCTCAACCTCACTACATAATCAACTCTCATATTATCTCCAAAGCCCTCTCCTTACAATCTTTTGAATGAACAAAGAATGCGAAACCCTCTCCCAATGATGTAATCTTTTGCACAGACAAAGACTATGAAACCCTCGCCTCTCATACAATATTCTTGAATCGGGCTACGCCCTCTGCTAACCCTAGATTACAAGAAGATTGACTCTTTCTCCTCTGCTTGGTTTTTCCTCCAACAATAAAATAATATATATAGAAAAACCAAAACCCTACCTTTAGCCTAACTTCCTAATTAGAATAGGATTCAAACTCCTAATCATGATGAGACTCAATCTCCTAATCATGATAGATCTCTAACCCTATCTAATTCTCATGCAACATCATGAATATTGGTAAAATCTAAACCAACTTGATTACATGAATATTGGTAAAATCTAAATCATCGATTCACTTCATTATTTTACGGTCCATATTTAAAAATTTTAATACTGAACAAGTATACCCACGTGCAACGCACATGTACTTTACTTGTCTAATACTATTGTAAAAGTGAATTGGTATGTTAAAACATTTCTTCCTAGAGTACCCTCCAAAATGCATGCATACATGAATAGAATACATACATACATCTTCCAAAACACATGCATACATACATAATAAAACACATATATACATGAACATACATGCATACTTAAATGAGAACAATTATTATTTTTTATAGTTATATTATTAATAATTTTCTTAATTAAATTCCTTTATTGTCTGCATTTAATATCTAAATGACCTCTTCCATCCACTCTCTCCATTATTTCATAAGTCCTTTCAATTCCTACTGTTACTTTTATACATGAAAGTCATTAATTAAAATATTTTCATCATCCCTCCCGGTCTAAGAAATGTTCTCATGCGTTTAGGAATTGTAAACACCTTCTCTCTCTTGCAATTATTACTAGAGTGAATTAGTATAAAATATGCAATTCACCTTTCTCTTTTTTTCCCCGTGGAGCTGATCAAAATGACCATTTTCTGGCTATACTATTTTCCGTTGAGATTTTTGAGCTCCTCCTCATTTCTCCGAAAAATGATTAATTGGGTTGCTGGTTTCTTGGATAGGACATGTATTACTTTGGGTTATTCAATTTATTTCCATCTAATTATCAATCCCTTCCAAGTCTCTAGCAAATGTCAACTCTTATGAATCCTCTTATTATGCAATCTACTCTATTATTCAATCTCCGCCATATACTTCTTTCTACACCCAGCCAAAGGGGCGAAGATTGAAGAGTAGGTTAGAGTGCATATAATTAAAAAAAAACATGACTTCTATCTGTATCTCCAAATAATTTCTATGGTTTAAAAGTAAGCATCAAGATCGGCCTCAAAATGTTTCTGTATGAATTGTTAGGAGATTTGGAAATGGAGCCAAGGAAAGATGACCAGGAAAAGGATCCAGCAAGAATTATAGCTTCAGGGTTTCTCATAGGGTGTTTTCTGGATCATGATTTATTGTATGCGTTTCATGATTTAGAGCATGTTCGGCAATCTACTTATTTTTGCTTATAAGTAGGTTTTTTATTACGTATAAGAACTCAAAATGATATTTGATAAAATTTACTTATTTAATTATTTTCAACTTATAAGTAGGAGAAAAAAAGTTGAGATATACTTATAAAGAGATTCACTTTTTGATGGTAAGAGACTATTTTAACCTTAAGTTGAGTGTGGAGTGAAAAAAAATTAGTTTTACAATTAATTAGGTGTGAACTAAAATTAGCACAAAGGGAAAATTATCATGCATGTACCTCTTGTGATTCAAGCTTGTATGTTGAACATAATCCTTCTTTTAAAGCTTAGCATTCAATTTATTACAATAAAAGCTATAGATAGGGGAGGGGAGAGAGAGAGAGAGAGGGAGAAACGGCTACATTATATCATCTTTTATAAAAAGTTATAATAATCTATATATGGCATGTTGAGTATGCATCCATGTTATGGAAAAAATAAGAATATACAAAAAAAAATAATGTTTAGAATAGTAGTAAGCACATTCTAATAATATTTGCACAAATGTTACACAAGAAATATGAAAGTTTGAAAGGATTGAAAGTCCAGTAAAAAGACCATTAAGAAAGATTAAGAATCAGATGAAAATAAATAAATTAAAGCTTAGATTAAACCAAGTTGTGAGAGTTATTAAATTAAATAAAATTTAGAATGGTTATATAATGATTGTACCAAATAACCAGTTGCTAAACATTAGAAACTTCTTTCAAGTACTTAGAAATTAATTTTATTTTTTGTTCCCAATCAATTTATAATTTTGCAAGCTACTATGGGTATACATAATGATGAAGCAAGAATATACATTAATCTAACTAAAATTCTACTCATGCTCAGCCCAAAAGTCAACAACAATGGACCAGTCAATTGATTATCCATCTTAATTGACATGGATTCACTAGAACGATACTACTCATTTTACTAATTTACATAAAATTATATGTGAAAACGTTTAAAAACTTCTTTCCCGTGGTTAAATAGAAATCTTTATTGTTTTTTCAAATTACTTTCTCATTTTCTCATCCACATAATAAATGCAAAATATAAAATAGGTGTGTACACGTGCGAAGCACTTGTACTATACTAGTTTATACAAATAAATACATGTTATATATTACTAGGAATATACTAAACATATTCTTAGCATATTTCTTTATTCTCTCAATCACATCCCTAATATCTCTTAACCACATATTAATAATATAACTATAACATTATACGTCTCCATAATATATTCATTAACACTCCCCCTCAAGCTGGAACATATATGATATACATGTCTAACTTGTTACGAACAAGATGTACTCACTTTAATTTGTGACATGACTTAAAAGGCTAAATCTTCTGTTCGGCATTTCTCATCGTAGTTGTCTTCATCTTCTAATCTTCTACTTGAATGTCTTTCAACATGAACAACCTCAACCAAAATCACCAAATGTAATACCTTGACCTTCTTCATAGATCCACCAAACAAAACGATCATCTCTAGGGAACTACCAAACAAACGATCTTCACCTAGGACCAACCAAACAAACGATCCTCTTTAGGGATCCACCAAACAAATGAATCTTCTTGGGATCTAACAAATGATCCTTCTTTAGGGATTTGCCAAACAAATGATCCTCTCAAGAATCTAACAAATAAATGATCCTTCTCGTGGATCCACCAAACAAACGATCCTCTTCATGGATCAACAAACAAACGATCTTCTTTAAGGATCAACCAAACAAATGATCTTCTTCAAGGATCAACCAAGCAAATGATCCTCTTCAAAGATCAACCAAACAAATGATCATTTTCAATGATTAACCAAATAAATGATCCTCTTCACGGATCGACCAAATAAAGGATTCTCTTCGGGATCTAACAAACAAAGGATCCTTCTGCCAAATAAATGATCCCTCTTTAGGGATCCATGTTTGTTGGAAAATTTGCAATAAGAAAATAATGAAAGAATTGTGTTTGATTTTATTCTCTCTAACTACTTAGAAAAAGAATGTTTACAACTCTCTCAACTCTCGATTACAATTGGATTTCCTGATTACAAAAGAGAAGAGAATGATCTGGATTCTCCCCTTTGTTTAAATCTGGGTTCTTCACGGTGGCGATGGAGTGCTTCCTTCGAATGCTTGCGTCGAACTTGCTCTCTGTTGACGATCCGAAAATCTCAATTCGCTGGAACAAATGACTTGTCTAGTTGAACTGCTCAAGAACTCTCGACGAGTATTGTAGCTCAGAATGAGTAACAAACTCTAATAAGAAAAGAGTTGTTTAAACCAAAATAATTCAGTTAATAAGCCAAGTATCAAATATCTGGAACTCTTCTGTCGAAGATGGTTGCCCTCCGATTGTGTAAATATCTAATCCTGGAAAATTCTCCCTGATCCGATTCTAGAAAATCTCTTCTGACCTCCCAAAATCCGATCCTGAACTCGGTTGATTTTGTTGATATTTATAGGGGGATTAGGGGTGTAACTGCCCCCATAATCCGCGCCTAAATGGGGGTTTAGTCGCCCCATTAATCGGGTGTAACAACCCACGTAAACCACTCCCCAAATCGTGGGTGAAGAACAGCTTCGAAGTTGTTACGATTACATTTGAAGAGGTCATACGCAAGTCTTGCGTCGCTGAACATGAACTTGCGTACACCTCTGGATGATGCGTTAATTGTCTGGGCTTGAGTTGCGTCTGGATATGATCCTTCGTCTGAATGCAATGTCTGAAGTCGCGTTTGCAACTGTATGAAGCTGCGTTTGCAGCGTTTAGAAGCTGCGTTCTGCAGCGATATGAAGCTGCGTTTGCGGCGTTTAGAAGCTGCGTTCTGCAACGATATGAAGCTGTGTTTGCGGCGATATGAAGCTGCGTTTGCAACGTTTAGGAGCTGTGTTCTGCAGCGATATGAAGCTGCGTTTGCGGCGATATGAAGCTGCATTTGTAGCATTTAGGAGCTGCATTCTGCAGCTTTCTGTCTTTATATATGGATGACACCAATGACGAGTAGAGAATGCCTTATTAGGGTCGTTTGTGACACTTGAGGCATTCCAATAACGCTCTATCAACGGCAGGCCACGATATGGCGAGCTTTTAATAAGACTGTTCACGTAGTCTCTAGATCTTTCCACTTTTCTAAAATCATTACACTGCTCATAAGCACCTCCGATAGTTGCTAATATAATATTAGTCATGTTGTTGTCGCAGCCATCAAGATTAATCATCTCCCATATAGGGCTGTGTTGATAGCTGAGGATGCAATGATTGCGTTGTTTTGACTTTTAGAACGTAGCCGTTTGTGTTTTGACTGTAGGGATGAATTCTACCTCTCGGTTTGAAGAAATCGTTGGCTTGTAATTTCTCCATGATCCATAGGGGCATCCTTCAATTACAGCTTTCCTTTGGTAATAAGAAAGTCGTCTGATTGTAACCTTCTTAATGGTGGCTAGACGGGGACTAGCTTTCTATTGTGATTTTTTAGACAGCCTACAGAATCCCCTCTAAAGTTTTCGAAAGTTCGCGGTTGACTGGGACGAATTTTCGAAATACTTTGGATCCTAAAATTTTGTTGATTGAATACACCTTATCGCAGACTGAGTGGAGCATCTCAGGGTCTTAGACAAATTCGATGACGTCATCTTTTTAGTTCGTTAATAATGACTTGGACTTTAGCTTGTTTGACCAAGTTCGTCATCTTCAGGGAGGTTGAGCACTTCCTAGCTTAAGACAAATCTATTGTCATAAACAGAGAGAATCACAAGCCTGAATGAGAAGAACTTCATCCCCAGCTTAGTCAGGAGGACAGCCTAGAAGGAATCCACCATATCGTCATCACTTGGAATATTAACCTCTTTGAAAGGATTAATCGTGTGATCGGCTGATGCGTTCAACCCACCGAGTGCGGTGGTGCGTTTGGAAGCTAACTCCCCTTATTTGAAAATGCGAAAATCACGTTTTGGGTAGGATTTTCGCCTAAAATCCCGTGCTGATTTGATGGCTACAGCTGTATATAAATAGATCACTGAGGTCAAATCAAAAAGTCACTCGACTTTTCTCTTCCTTGCTTTCCTGTCGACCGCTTAACAGGGTTCCTGTTCATCTTCTCCAGCGCTTCAACGAAAGAGAAATTCATCTCTAAATCTTTCGTTAATCCATTCTACATCTTCTTCGTCACTATTAGAATGGCTCCCAAGAAGAGAATAGCCTCCAAATCTAAGATTGTCCAAACTCAGGGTGCTCCTTCGGCTAAGACCTCTGGAGATGTCCACACCGCCGCTCCGACGTCTCCGACTTCCTCAATCAACGGTAAGTCTGGGTAATTGAAAACTATTTTGACAAATTCTTTTCTTTTGATTTTTCGATTGGGGGTTCTGCCTTCCTCTATTAGAACATAGAGATCATACTTAACCTTTCTCGATCTTAAAACGCATGGTTAGCTCCATCGTTCATGGTATTTCAACGCAGGTTCAGACCTTGCGTTTCAAATTTTGAATGCAGGTTGAGACCCTGCGTTTTAGGATTTTAGACGCAGGTTAAGACTCTGTGTTTTGTGACCTAGACGCGGGTCTGGGCCTTGCGCTTGCGTTTATAATTCTGGACGCAAGTCTGGACCTTGCGTTTAAGATTTTAGACGCGGGTCTGGACCTTGCGTTCAAGATTCTGGACTCAGGTTGAAGCCCTGACTTATCATTTTAGACGTAGATCCAGAATTTGCTTTCTTGAGTTGGACTCCTGAGTTTAACTGACTGACTTTTCTATTTGCAGCGTGCTATTCCAACGAGCCTCTTTCTTTCAACCACTATTTCGGTCATGCGGGAGGCGCGGAGAAAAATACAATCTTCAGTTTTCATTTTGAGTACCCAGCTTTCCAAGACACCAACAAGGAGCGGGCGAAACTCATTACTCAAGCTTTCCCTGAGACTCTCAGGTCCTTGGTCACGGATGCTAAATTTGAAACCGCCGAACGTGAGATTTTAAAGAAACCATCTTTCCTCTTTGGGGATTCTGTTAAAATGGACCCTAAGCGGATGTCGGAAGGAAACTACAAATGGTTGAGGGCTGTTAACAATCGTCGTCTTTTCCTCCCCAACTTAGAGCGAATGTGGCCGATTTCTTATTATTAGTGCGCTTCTATCCCACGGTCAATGAATTGAGAACTTGTTCAGGACCAGGGAGGTGTTGCAACTGGGCATATTACTCCTCGAGGCACTCACCCGGCTAGTTTTAATCAATTTGTGGCCTTGAAACTAGGTTTATTCAAGAAGGAACATCCCGTCGGCGAACCCGCTAAACTGGCGGAGGTCTTCATTAGAAAATTTATCTCTATCAAAGGAGAATTCCCTGCTCAAGACTTTAGGGCTTCAACATGGGTACATTCGAGTGAAACCGACTGGTGGGCCCGGATGATAAATTTTATCTTGGAGGAGCTGGAAGAACCTTTGAGGATTTCAGAGCTGAGGACTCCAATAACGACTACTCGATATGGGATTTCTCCAAATTACAGCGGACTTTTTGCTATGCTAGAATTTTATAATCCTCACTTCGGCACATTTTTCACTCCTGCTGGTGAATTAGGCTTCGCTCTTCATGAGATGTTTGAAATTTCTGGCTTGTCTTTTGGAGAGCTGCCCTATGAGGAGTTCGTCCCCGGGAATAGGGAATTGGAGATCCTGAAGCATGGTGCCCCTGGCATCTATGACACTTATTAGGAATTAATGTGCCATTTCCAAATCTGTGCACAAACTACTAGGAAAAGAGCCAGTGGTATGAAGCAAGGACAATGGGCAGAATATCTTTTTCAAAATCTGTGGGATAAGGAAGCTGAGGTGACTCGTTTATCCGCCAGTACTCTTGAAGAAATCAATGAGCGTATCAACGATACGACCTCCCACTACACTTGCGAGGTAGAGGAGGATGTCTTCCCAGCTTTTACCACCTTCGAAAGCTTCCATTATCAGGCAGAAGTTCCCATTTCTGACATGGCCCTGTTCGCGGGTTTTCTTACTCTTTGGTTGAAGCGATATGTGGTACCCACCAGGCCGGTAGACGCTATTACAGTAGAGGTGTTATACCCCGCTGTACTTCTAGCTTATGGACGACCTTTAAATCTTCTTTCAGCCATGGTGTGCTGCTTGCAGAGTGGTTTGTGGGAACTCACCTCTGAATTTGTTGCCGTCAAGAAATTAGGCTCAGATGGGAAGACTATCATTCAAACTTCAACCCCTCGAGTGCCAATGCCATATATTTATTTGGTATCTTGGTTTGTGTTGCACTGCCCTTCGATAATGTCGACTCCTGAGTCAAGTGACACCTCGGCTCCTCTTGTTCAGCAATTAGAAACTGCTCAATGGGTCGGTTGGTATCAAGTTAAATTCCATGAGATATTTAGGCGGGATCATAATTACGAGATCGCTTGCAAGTTTCCCGTTTTCGAGGGCGGTGCGTATGGAGAACTCCATCAAGACACTCCGGGATGAAATTCTTTCACCATACTCAGTAGAGGTGCCTTTTGGTGGCTCATAAATATTCGCCCCGGCTATCTTATTTTTCGGCAAGGGAGGAAGTGTTTTATTGAACCATATCAGCCTTATCGCTTTTCTCGGCAATTTAGCTATGATCAGATTTACATCGGGAATCCAAACCCCGCTCTTGTGTACACAGGTAACGTGTATAAAGGAGCAAGAGCTTGGTACTACAAGGTAGCAGGATGTACGGGAGCGAAATTCCGACTACCGTATAAGATGCCCAATGTTCGTACTTCTTTAAGTTTTTGCACGTGGTACCAAGCTGCCTCTCAAATTTCAGCTTACAATATGAATACCTCTTGCTTGAGAGCCATCCGCAAATGGTATGCTTCAAAGAGGAGTGCTAAAAGGTTCCGTGCCCGGGGTGCTAACGAATATTTATCATATGAAAAGCGATTACAGAGGACGAGCGGCGTCAATCACCAGAGGGAGTTCAGGAAGAGGTCAGGGTGCCGGATACTCACGAGGTGGAACCTTCAAGAGTCCAGACTCGGAGTAAGAGTGCCACTGGAAAAAGAGCACTAGATGCGGCTGAAGAAGCCAAATATGACAAACGAGCTCGTCGGAAGTTAGCACTCGAACCCCCTGCTTCTAAACTTATGTCAGATGCTCAGAAAGCATGGCATGCCGAAGAGGAAGAACGAGAGTCAACTGCTATGGGACTCTCGCCTCAGCCTGGTCTCCCCAGCGTTGGTCCTGCTTTAGGAGGCCCTGCCTCTTCTGCCCATTCATTGAATGAAGAAGAACGTGGGGATGAATCATTTGCAGGGGGTATAGAGTTTGCCCCTGAAGACACGCTTCACGATACCGCCTCTACTGCCCCTCATGTTGAAGAAGATAGACCTCCGGTCTAAGAACCTACGATGGCTGCCCAACAAGACTTAGTAGCAGACAAGTCTCCTTCTGCTTCTGTGCTATTACCACCTGTAGGAGACGTACAGTCTAGCCCTACTACTGGAGTCATATCAAAACCTACTCTCACTAAAGATCCACCAGCATTTCCCCCCGTGAATGAAGAGGAGCCTACAGATCATAGCGATAGTGCAAATGATACGGATGGTGGTGACGACCAAAGTGGGAGTGATGAGAACAATGACAATTTAGCTGACGACAGCGATGACCCCGGGGGGTGGGATATTCGACTACCATCTTCTTCAGACAAAGCGTCGCCCTACATCCCTTTGCCTCTCACGGGTAAGTGTTGTTTGTTTTGGTTTACGACCAGTCTTTATTGTATATCTAAACAATTTTCTCATATAGATCCTATGATACATGAGGCAAGCGCTGTCATCCCTACTTCGACGCAACAGCTTATTGATAATCACATTTTATTACAGTTTTATATCCTCATTATCTATTTTATATGAATAAATATACTACTAATAATTGTTTTTATCTTTAATTGCAGGTTAATGAATAATAAATCTCAAAACCCTCATCTCTCAACAAAAAGCCCATAATTCAATGAAGAAATGAAGCCATGAAGCCCAATGAATTCTTTCAAATATTTAATGAAGAGATAAATCAAAGCCCAAGCCCAAGAGTCCAAGAAAAGCCCAATGTCCAAAGCCCAAAAGCAAACAACAAGAAGAATCTGCGGACAGCAAAAGGAGAAGGGCAGGTATCGATGCCTGCATCGATGGCGGCATCGATGCCTGCATCGATACCGACATCGATGCCTGCATCGATGCCTGTATCGATGCCTGCATCGATACGCTGGGCAGTTTGTTACGAATCTAAGGCTGAAATTTGTTGTTTTTGGATAAGATTTCAATCCAATGGCTCTCATTCACTGATGTTTACTATAAATAGGGGTAGAGAGTGAGGGGTTAGAGATGTGAAAATTTTGTAAACTCCTTTTGGAGAGGAGGGCTACTCTTAATTGAGAAGGCCTTCCAAAAATTGTAACTTTAGTTGCAATTAATAAAAATAATTTTTTCCTCTTTAAATTTGTTCTTTCTCCTCTTTGTTGAATGATGAGGATGGAGATGAAGAGCAATTTGAAGGTTTGCATTTCTTTTCTCTTTTATTTCTTTTTAGTAATTTCTTTATCATTGCTTATTAGTTAGATTTAAATTCATGCTTGTAGTGTAGATTTACTTTCTTGTCTTTTTTATTTCTTTTTGCACTTTAATTTGTAGAGTAGATTTATTTTCTTGTAATTAATTTCTGCAATTTATTTTATAGTTTAGATTTTTATTTTCTTTGTAATTAGATTTATTTCTTGTTCATAGTTTAGATTTTTCTTTTCTTTTTATTTTTGTAATTAGTTCCTTTTCTTCTTGCTTCTATTTCTTAAGATGTGAATTTAATTCTTGTAAGAATCTTAGAATTGTATGAAACTAGTCTAATTTCCTTTATATTGTATGAATTATTCTCTTTCACTTAAAATGTTCATGTTTAGGATAATCAACTAGAGAACTAATCGGTAGAAGAAGAATTTGATAATCTATGCTTTCCTTAAATGGTTTGATAGGTTATGCTTATGAATTCTAGGATTATTATCATGTTGTTGTTCTTATCATGAATAGTAATTTTAACTTAGATGATAATTTGATAGGTTACACTTTCCTTAAATGGTTTGATAATCTATGCTTAATAAATCTAAGTTGAAATATGATAAAAGAGAATAATTTGTATTTTATAATTGAAATTGGTTAGTGAATTATATTCTAGATTTCTTACCTCTTTTGAATCCTCCATCTTAACTTTCTTAAATTTTCTTTTCATTCTTGGTTTTATGTCTTGATTTTATTAATTCATCTTCCTTGCCTTGATTTCATTTATTCTTTAATTCTTTCTTCTCTCCTCTAAATTCAATTTATTATTTCTTGCACATAAATCAAAACAACCACTCATCACAATCACACTTATTCTTTATTCCTTTTTGTCATGCACAAAACATAAGAACCATTTCTAATAATCTCCTAAAATCACCTTCCTTGTGGGATTGATATCTTTTTATACTATAACTTGATAAATTGTGCACTTGCAATTTTGGTACATAATTATGCCGCATCACTTATGCTACCCCAAGCTCAGGTGTCAGAACCACCTTGCTTGGAGCTCTCAACGACAACTCTCCCACCGACGACTTTATTGACGATTTCTTTAGCCTCTGCAGAAGTTGTAGACGTGCCAAGATCATCTGGAGTGGGGGAACTTATGATTCATCAATCGAGTCCATCTCAGCTAGATGTCGATGTTCCCTCCTAAGCTACTATGCCAAAATCACCTGTTGGTCTTTTACTTGGCTCAGTATCTTCAGAAATTTCTGTACCGTCTCCCATTGCTGCTTCGAGTCCCACAGACGTGCCAGATTTCCTTAAGATTTCTCTTAATTATCTAGAGAGTCTGACAAAGAAGGTGATTGAGGTAGTATTGGCTGGCAGAGATACTTTTGAAACCTTCAAGCCTATGCTCACCAATAGTTTGAAACCTCAAGTTTGTAGGTGATGTCGATGTCGTTCATCGTTGCTCAAAAGCTATCTCACGCCTGGAGGCACAACTAAGGTTCTTGGAGGCCTTAGGTCGTGCTGATATCCAAGCGCAGATCGTGTCGACATTTGAAGACATCCGGGCTGAGGAGTTTAATAAATATGAAGCAGCTCAGCATCATATAGCCGAGGAGGAAGTCCGGGTGGAACATTTGCAAAAGCTGCATGCTCAAAAGCAAGCCAAGCTAGCGCTCTCCAGCACATCTCTAGAGAATTTACGGGAGAAGATCGTCGCTACTGAAGTAGAGTTGACCAGGTTAAAAGCTCAATTCAAATGAGAAGAAGTTATCGTCACTGAGCTCAACGTCAAGAGCACAACCTCTCTAGTAGATTATCGCACAAGAGCTAATGCTCTTGCAGAGGCCAAACAGAAAATTGCCGCCATGCTTCCTAATGAGGACGAGCTTCGAAAACGAGCTGAAATGCTAATGCGAACTGATCATGAAGAGAAACTTTCTGATATTAAGTCTCAACTTGTCTCCTTTAGTTTGATGGATTGATGAGTCAGTTCTTGTATTGCTCATTTGGTAGAAACAATGCTTATTTCCTTGTTGTTTTGCTTTCCTTTGAATAAACGTAGCGCTGTTTTGGTTTTTCATCGTTTCTTTTACATATCATTTTCTGACATGGAACCATGAAATTCTGCTTTAATATCAAAGGATAGATTGTTTACGTGCTTTTGTTTTAAGCACTGGAAGAAATTTGTAAATTTCAGAAGTGCCATGTTATATGGTGATTTTGAGGACCTATCGCTCTATTGACGAGAGTCGATAAGTTAGAAGTGTTGCGTTCAGAGCAACTTTGAGGACCTATCGCTCTTTTGGTGAGAGTCGATAAGTTAAAAGTGTTACGATCGGAGCAACTTTGAGGACCTATCACTCTTTTGACGAGAGTCGATAAGTTGAAAGTGTTACGATCGGAGCAACTTTGAGGACCTATCGCTCTATTGACGAGAGTCGATAAGTTGAAAGTGTTGCGTTCGAAACAACTTTGAGGACCTATCGCTCTATTGACGAGAGTCGATAAGTTAAAAGTGTTACGATCGGAGCAACTTTGAGGACCTATCGCTCTATTGACGAGAGTCGATAAGTTAAAAGTGTTGTGTTCGGAGCAACTTTGAGGACCTATCGCTCTATTGACGAGAGTCGATAAGTTAAAAGTGTTACGTTCGGAGCAACTTTGAGGACCTATCGCTCTATTGACGAGAGTCGATAAGTTAGAAGTGTTACGATCGGAGCAACTTCGAGGACCTATCGCTCTTTTGATGAGAGTCGATAAGTTAGAAGTGTTGCGATCGGAGCAACTTTAAGGACCTATCGCTCTTTTGACGAGAGTCGATAAGTTAGAA
>BQKN01066049.1:1194713-1217047 GCA_022839385.1 Asparagus kiusianus
GTCGATAAGTTAAAAGTGTTGCGTTCGGAGCAACTTTGAGGACCTATGGCTCTATTGACGAGAGTCGATAAGTTAGAAGTGTTGCGTCTGGAGCAACTTTGAGGACCTATCGCTCTTTTGACGAGAGTCGATAAGTTAAAAGTGTTACGATCGGAGCAACTTTGAGGACCTATCGCTCTATTGATGAGAGTCGATAAGTTAAAAGTGTTGCGTTCAGAGCAACTTTGAGGAAGATAGAGTTCAAATTTTATAGAAATAAAACCCATCATAGGTTTAATGTTGACATTGGAAAGATTTTGTCAACTATTTTGTTTTAAATTCAAGCAGCATATTTTCCAAAAATCCAATTCTAGAAATAGGGGTACCCCCTGCGTTCATGCTCTTGAGTTGGGCTACGTATTTTTGGAAGAACGCATCTCCAGATTATTGCGTTTAGTTTAGCCTGCCTATCTTATGGACGCAGGGTCTTGTCCTGCGTCTTATCAGAAGTCCAAGCCGCTATAATGATGACGAAGAGACCATACCCGGCGGGAGTCTTGGAACTCTACATCTCCGTCATTGGCTGTTTATAAATAGGTCTGATTAGTCTTGTCAAAATCCTTAACGCTTAAACTTCTTTCTTGAACTCAGAAACGAGTTTCTTCTCGTTAGTTCTTCTACTATTCCGTCTCGTCTTCTGGCCATGGCTTCCAAGAAGTCTTGCTCGAGCGGAGACGAAAAGATGGCGCACCCTACACCACAGTTGGAGAATGTTTTCGGGTCCACCTCCGGACCGACGTCGACGCCTCCGATGCCTGGCCATTGTTTTCGTCGAAAGTTGCCTTTATTACTGATTTCATTAAAACTTCAGTCGTTACAATGAATCAAATAACAAAGAAATTAAGATTACAACCCTCTCGAAAATAAACGCAAGTCCCATTTATCGGTGCTTGCTTGCGTGGGTTTTTGGCCTGTGACGGGGATGTCGATATCCGTGGACCGCCGGTCGATCAAGATCCTTTTCCGGAAGAATCCGGCAGAGTTTTGTCTATCCTTGAGGGGATATGGAAACCAACAGCTCCTATCTCAGATGATTGAGATATTCGCTCTTCTTAGTATCACCGCTATAGGGCAACACTAAGGGAAAAGAGAAGGGGTGAAGGAGAATCCTTGATCCGGCAGGGCTTCGCCGCTCTCTTGAAAACTCCGACTCCTCGCTCCAGCAGGGCTTTGCCGCTCCTCTCTGAAATTTCAGATCTCAAAGGCTAATGCTCAAGATCTGAAATTTTTCTCCCAAAACCAAGGCCAAGAGAATGGAGACCCAAGGGGTCTATTTATAGGCCACCAAGGAGGCCTAGGGGGCTGCCCAAAAAGCGTTTCGCCATAAAAGCATTTCGTCGTAAAAGCGTTTCGCCGTGTAACAACTTTTGAGACACCTCAAAAAGCATTTCGCCGTAAAAGCATTTCGTCGTAAAAGCGTTTCGCCGTGTAACAACCTTGGAGACACCCCAAAAAGCATTTCGCCGTAAAAGGAGGCCAAGACACCCTTTGGGGGGACCATGTGGGCTGCCAAAAGGAGAGGGAACCATGTGGACACCTAAAAAGGAGGGGGGGACCATGTGTGAGGACACCCCTAAGGGGGTGCCTCGGCCACAGCCGAGACACCCCTTGGGGTGTCTTGGCTTTGCCAAGACACCCTTCGGGTGTTTCGCGCCTGCCGAGATGTCCCAGGGTGCCCCGGTTCAGTCCGAGACTGTCCGTCGTTGTCCCGCCGTTGATTTCTCGTCCGAACACGGATTTGAGTGCTTTCGGATGCGTTGGAATTCTGACGGCGAGCTCTGTAGATCCCATCGGTTGGATTATCAGTGGGACCAACGGGAGTTGAAGGGCGTTGGTTCGTTTACCGTGATCACGGGGTTTCCGGTCAGTCCGTGTCCCCGTTGTTCTGAGATTTGTTGGCTCACGTAGTTCGTCGGTTCACTTCAGGCGCTCACCGACGTCATTTGAACTCTTGTGAACCGGGTAGTGACATTCAATCGTCGCTCGTTAACACTGAGCTGTGTGCGGGGACCTATCGGCAATTTTTGATGCCTACAGCCATCAAGGTAAGCCTCGCTGTCTTCTTCGTTTAAGCATTCTTTTTTTGATAGGCTTTCTTGAAATTCCTTAGATGGATTCTGGTTGACGATGACGAATATAATTCGTCTCTTCAATCTTGAATGTAAAAAGAAATTTGCATGTCTCTTGACGAAAACTGTTCGTCTCCTTGATTTTGGATGCTGAAAGAACTTCCTGTGTCCATTATCGTAACGAAGGGTCAAACCCTTAATGTTGAACACACGGAGAAGTTTCTGTGTTCATTAACAAAAACTATTCGTCTTCTTACTTTTAGATACAAACAACACTCCCAGAAGGGAACTTCTGTGTTTATTGACGAGATGAAGGGTTGATCCCTTAATCTTGGACGCAGAAAGAAGTTTTGCGTTCATAGGGATCCAACGCGGGTCTAGATTCCTTGCGTTTAGGCTGATGTCGACGCATATCTAACTCACTGCGTTTGCATTCATCTACTTTATTGACTTTGCTTTTGTTTGTCTGCAAGGTGGGGCTTCTGCTGCTGCTCCCCTTATTATTCCCGAAGATGCTCCTCTCATTCCATCCATCTCCACGATCTTCCCGCACGAGGGCTTCGAGCGAGTGACCGATGAGGCTGTTTATCTGTCGCCCAATTGCACTCTTTTCCTCTCTAGGCGTTTAGAAAATCAGGTGAAGCAAGCCTTCTCCATTGTGATGCACAGGTGGGGCTCCTTCCTTGAGTTTCAAGCTTCTATCGAGGAAGGGTTGAATGCTCTTGCGGAAGTCAACCCCCTCTACGCTCGACGTTTTGAGGAGAAGATCTACCGCTACTCGGGAGCCGCTTATTATTTAGAGGAGTTGCAGCACACAGACTTAGGACCTAAAATCCAATGGGCTATCAGCAACGCTAGGCTGAGGGAGAAAGTTGCTGCTAGGGCCCGAGCTTTGGATATTTCAGAGAAGAAGGCTCGTATCTGGAGCTTGCAGAAGCAACGTTGCCAAGCCAGGGCCAGACTAAATGTAGGGGAGCTAACCCAGGAGGAGTTCAGCCTTGGGGATGCCACCCTCGAGGCGAGGGTCCAAGCTGAAAAAGAAGCCATCCAAGTGCTGCAACGAGAAGGTTCTGCTGCTGCTGCGGCTTCTGATGCCCAACTTTGCAAGAGAGTTGAAGAAGAAGTGCTGGCAAAGCACGCAAAATCTATATCTAATACAGAAGCTCATCTTCTGAGCTTCTCTTTACTCTAAGCCCCAACAACTCTTAATTTTGTTTTAATCTTGTAATAACTCTATGTTATTTCTTCAAACACTTATTATCTGCATGAGATGAACTGCTGCTGCTTTTCTTGCATTTTCTGTGTTTGTCTGGAATGCTGCAGCCTCGTTGTGATGTTGGAATTTCTGAAAATTACCCCCTTGCGTTTGAATGATTTGAACGCAAACTTATTGAGGACGCATGGTTTTGTCTTTGCGTCCAAACAGGTTTGAACGCAACTCCGAGACTTGAGTTGTAGTTATAAGACTTGCGTTCAGGGAGATCTGATGCATTCCAACTTGTTGGGGATCCCCTTTGCTGTTGTTAGGGTGATCTCTGGAAGTTTCTTCGTTGTTGTTGAAATTCTGTGTTTGAATGCACTCCACGCGGGTCTGTCCCAAAAACGCAGGGTTGAAACTTGTGTCCGAGAGACTTGAAACGTAGTTATAGAACTTGCGTTAAGGGAAGCTAGACGCTCTTTCTTTCAACCTTGGGTGCGCATCTTAGGTTGCTGAGACTTTTCCACTGGACCAAATTAATCCAACAACTTAGGAAATTTTCTTTATTATAATATTTCTCGACAACTTAAATCGTCAGAGGTATAATGTTAACTTGACGACATACAAAGTAGGAGAACAATTCGTTCCAACAAACATTTAATAAGCAACCCCCGGCTAAGCTCCAGAGACTTGCAACTTACGGGTAATATTTCTTGAGAAATTTCCCATTAATTGGCATCATAAGTCTGTCGCCTTTTTATCGATGAGACGGTAGGCTCCATTAGAATAGACTGTCTCTATCACAAAAGGTCCTTCCCATTTGGGATTAAACTTTCCTTTGGTTTTGTGAGTCATCACCATCGGTCGTCGATTAGCCAAAACTAAACTGCCTCTCTTGAAAATCCGTTCTTTAACCTTTTTGTTGTAGGCTTTAGAAATACGGGCTTGATATAGTTCAATCTGCTGCTGAGCTTGAAGTCGCTTGTCGTCTAAAGCTTCAAGTTCTTGAAGACGCCGTTGGTGTTTTTCTTCCTCTGTCAGTCCGGCTGTGATAGCGACTCTTAATGAAGGGATTTGGATTTCCAATGGCAATACAGCTTCGCAGCCGTATACTAAAGAGAATGACGTAGCTCTTGTAGGGATACTTACTGTTGTGCGGTAGGCCCATAAACATTCACTGAGTCTTTCGTCCCAATCTCGTCGGCTTTTGGAAACGAACTTTTTGAGGAGCTTCACGATAGTTTTGTTAAAAGCCTCTGCAAGACCATTCGCTGGCGGATAATACGCCGTAGATGCGACACTTTGGATTCTAAATTTATCACAAAATCTCTGAAATCCAAAGCTAACAAACTGTGTTCCGTTGTCGTGAACTATTCGTCTCGGGACTCCAAAACGGTAGATGACGTGATGTTTGACGAACTTAACCACATTCTTCGTCTTGACTTCTTTTAGCGGGATTACCTCCGCCTACTTGGAGAAATAATCGGTTACGACCAAAATGAACCGATGTCCTTTGGAAGTCGGAGGAGAAATTGGACCCACGATATCCATACCCCACATTTCGAATAGCCAAGAAGCAGATGTGGGATGTAAGTTTCCTGACGATTGATGGATAAAATCACCATGGATCTGACATGCGTGACAACGTTTAGCATAGTCCGCTGCATCTGCGAACATCCTTGGCCAATAATAACCAATTCGTCGGAGACGGTCGCCCAATTTGGCTCCAGGCTGATGAGCTCCACACATTCCGTCGTGAGCTTCCTTCAGGGCCTCTTTCGCTTCCTTCCGAGAGAGGCATCTAAGCAAAACTCCATCATGTGATTTACGGTACAGGGTTTGAGAAATTACATCATAATAGAATTGGAGGGCCTTTCGTTTGATAGTGGCCACTTCCTTAGGATCATCAGGTAAAATTCCGTATACGGCATAGTCAATGTACGGAAACCGCCAATCTCTAGCTTCAAATTCCATCGAGGTCGTGCAGACTTCTCCTGTCGGTGTCTTATCAGAGCTCTCCTCCATAGGAATCTTGGAATAGTATAACTCGCGTCCAGTAACCGAGATTGTAGTTTCGGTCCCTGGAGGCAATGCTAATGAGGTTGCCAACAAAGCTAAAGCATCCGCGTAAGCGTTCTGAGCTCGTGGAATGTACTCGATAAAGAAACCTTCGAACTTCTCAGCTTGCTTTAGCACTGCGAAGTAATACGGGATAAGATCCTCATGACGCACTTCGTATTCCCCTCGGACTTGATTTACGATTAGCTGAGAATCACTGTAAGCTTCAAGATGCTGAATATTGAGTTCCTCAGCAATTTGCATTCCTAGTAGTAGCGCATTATACTCGGCTACATTTTTGGTACATAGCTCGATCAATGAAAACCCTTTTGGGATCACATGGCTGTTCGGGGAAACGAATACGACCCCCACTCCCACGGTAATTGCTCCATGAGGATTGGCTCTAGATGCACCGTCGAAGAATAATTTCCACACTTGCGTAGCTTCTTGAGTAACGCAAGCCTCAGCGACTTCATCGGGTAGTTCTTCGTATAATTTAGATGTCCTTGGAACCGGATGATCGGCTAAGAAGTCTGCCAACGCCTGACCCTTGACTGCCTTTTGGGGCATGAATTACATATCATATTGCGACAAGAGAATGGCTCATTTTGCGAGCCGGCAATTTAGAGATGATGGCTTTGTCATCAGAACTCTCAAGGGATTCACCTTAGAGATGACGTGAATTGTTTGTCCAACTAGGTAATATCGCATCTTTTGAACTGCGAATACCAAAGCGAGACATTCTTTTTCAACTGGATTGTATCGGTGTTCGACTCCCATCATAGTCCTGCTTAGGTAATAGATGGCTTGCTCTTGATATTGATCGTTGTTCTGGGCCAACAAAGCTCCAAGAGAATGTTCCATGGCTCTCACATACAACAGGAAGGGCTTTCCTGATATTGGGGCTACAAGAACCGACGGTTGAGTAAGATACTCTTTAATCTCTTCGAAGGCTCTTTGGTAATCCTTGTCCCAAATAAAGGATACTCCTTTCTTCATGAGCTTAGAGAAGGGTTGACAGCGTCCTGAAAGATTCGATATAAATCTCCAAATGTAGGCCAACCTTCCTTGCAAACCCCTAAGCTCTTTAAGATTCTTTGGGGGTGGCATATCTTGAATAGCGCGGATTTTCTCTGGATCAAGAGAAATTCCTTTGGATGTGACGATAAATCCCAGGAATTTTCCGCTTGACACCCCAAGGAATGATTTTGTTGGGTTCATCTTTAGTTGATGTGCTCGCATGATGTCGAACATTGTTTTCAAGTCTGTAAGATGATCACCTTTGTGTTGGCTCTTTACTGCTATATCGTCAACGTAGCATTCTATCTTCTTACGCAAATGTTCGTGGAAGATGTTATTCATTGCGTGTTGATAAGTTGCACCTGTGTTTTTTAGGTCGAAGGGCATCACTGTGTAGTAATACACCCCCAGTGGAGTTCTGAATGCAGTATGCTTTTCGTCTTCAGGATGCATCTTGATTTGATTGTACCCTGAGAATCCATCCATGAAAGACATCCTTTCATATCCGTAGGTATTGTCGATCATGACGTCAGTGATAGGAAGAGGGAATTCGTCTTTCGGACAAGCTGCGTTGAGGTCACGAAAGTCGATGCATATTCGGACCTTACCATTTTTCTTAGGAACTGGAACAATGTTGGCCACCCAGTCTGGATGTTGTTCTTTCCTAACAAAACCCGAATCTATAAGCTTTTTAACTTCAAACTCAATTGCCTCCATGATCTCTGGACGAAACCGGCGTTGTTGCTGTTTAACGGGTTTAGCATCCGGATCGATGTTGAGACGATGCACGGTAACTTTTGGGTCAAGACCAGGCATGTCTTCATAGTTCCAAGCAAAAACATCTATATATTCTCGGATGAGAGATATAAGGTTTTCTCTCTCAGATGATGATAAATTTTCAGCTATGAAGATGGGCTTAGGATCATGTTCATCTCCCATGTTGACCTGGATCACTTTATCTTCAGTGGGTGGTTCGCGTTGCTCAAATCGCATATCCCACAAGATGTTGAGACGCTTGATCCAAGGGTCATTGGTCGATTCGATTAATTCTTCGTCACCCCCTACGTCTTCATCTGGATGACTAGTTGAAACCATGTTCATAGTCAGACTTTTAAAGAAAGGCCCGACACTGACGTCAGATTCCCAAGAAGATGTTCCGGATGAATGGTCGTGACGCAGATAATTACTGATTTCGTTTTTTGAGACGGAGGGAGTTGTGACGTAACCCAAGCCTCTTCCGGTTTTTTAATAATAATCCGGGGTTTTTCTTCGGGGGTCAGAGACATTTGGATTGGTGTTCGCCTTCCTTTCCCGAAGTTTAAACCTTGTTTTTCATTAAAGTTATACCCTATTTGTTTCATTAATTGGAGGGAGTTAGGTTCGTGATAATGGAATTGAGGAACTCCATCATCTTCTTCGGAACTTCCCCGTTTGAGTGGTTCGGGTTTAACTTTACCGAAATGAATCGGCCTCTGCCCTTTCCTTTTGGACGAGACTCTGAAGAAAGCCTTCTGTGCATCTTCTACTTCTTTGTCTGAAGTGAAGGATGACTTAATTGGCAATGTGAGGGATATTTCTGCACACAATATGCGCCACAGATTGGTTCCTGCATTATGATCATTCTCTGTTTGTTCAACTTTAAAAGATTCATTAGACAAGTACGCCAAAATAAAATCATCATTAATGCACCACTCGCCCTCACTCGGTACATTATTATTGTTCTTGACTGGACCCGTTACATTAAAGTTTAACTCTCATGGACAATTCCCTTCCGGGTCTGGCTCGACGTCTGACTCATTACGACTGTCAATATCTTCTTTCTCTTGTGATTCAGAGTAGAAGACCGAATCGGTGTGAAAGTTTTCCACTCCTCGGAAAGGGTATTTTTCCGCAATCAGGGTTCAAACTTCGCCTTCATCATTGACATACTTCTTGACCTGATGTAGGGTAGATGTGACGATGCGATTTGCATGAATCCATGGTCGTCCTAATAATAGGTTGTAGGATGTGTCTGCATCTATGATGTAACAAGTCACTTCAGACCTGAGATCTCCGATCTGACATCTGAGTTTGATCTTTCCCAGGGGCCGAGTGCTGTTAGCGTTGAACCCGAAGATGGTAGTTTGAGTAGCATTCAACCGATGCATGGGAATCCCTAAAACTTGCATAACTCTGTATGGCATGATGCTGAGTGCCGAGCCTGGGTCGACCTGAACACGGCTGATTTCTGATGACCCGATGTATCCTGTGTAATACAGGGGCCTGTCATGTTTATGTTTCACTTGCATATCCTCCTGAGTGAATGATATGCAGGGTAGACTTCTTACTGCTTGTAAGCATTGCAGGCAGGACTGATCTTCAGACGCTTCAGGAATTGGAGTAACTTGAGTGATAAAGCTTTCCGTGTTCCTCAAAGCTTCAATCAGAGCTTCTTTGGTGGTTTTGGACAACCTCAAAAGCTCATATAGGGTAATCCTAGCAGGTATATTGGCTAGCTGAGTCATTACATTAAATTGGAAGGGGGCGCTCGTTTCTCCAGGATCTTGGTGAAGATTCTTGTTGAACCGGAGCTCCTTTTGTTTCCCTTTATCGACCGGCTTCTTAGGTACAGAACCCCCAGTGTCTTGGGGCTGTTCTTCGACTTCTTGAGCATTCTGGTCATAGTTTCTCAAGTAAGCTTTTCCCGACCGAGTACCAGAGTTACCTTCTGGGTATGCCGCTAGGACGATTCTCTCTTCCTCTGAGTCGGTGAGAGGTTTGAGATGATCATTATTCTCATTAACAGAGGGGCTAATCATGTTGGATGACTTAGCCTTGCCTCTTTTCTGCTTGGGCGAGGTGTTTGTCCACTACTGATCTTCAATTAGGTCGGGATGAACCCACATGATCTCTCCTTTTGGGATAGTGAGGGGTACCAACCCTCTGTCCTTCTGATTATGTACGTCAGTGTTTTTCACGTGCATTTCCCCTTTTGGGATGGGAATGACACCATTTGTAGCAGCTACAGGGAGGAAGTCACCGAACTGGACCGCAATCAAGTTAGTGGAAACAGTCTTCTGCTCCGGCTTCAGGGTAAGTACGTTAGCATTCACCAAATTTTGTAAGATGTCTTTGAACACATAACATTTTCTGGTAGGATGTCCTAAGAACCTGTGATAGCGACAGTAATTGGGGTCATCTACCTTCCCTGCTTCATCTGGCTTTCTGATTTCAGGGAGCTGCAATTTATTGTTCTTCCAAAGAAGTTGGAACAGAGTGTCTACATGCTCCTCCTTGAACGAATATTTCTTAGGCGCTCTTTGTTGATTTGGTGCTTTGCCTTGTTTTCCTGATGGCGTGTGTGCATCGGTATCGGCAGCTAACGTCTCCTTCCCCTTGGAGTGCGGTGCATTGTTCTGGTTGCGTTGCTATTGGGGCTTGGGTTGAGTAACTTCTTCAGCCTTGACCCGAACAACGATCTCTTCAGCTTGTTCTCCTTGCGATATCAGTTGTCTCCAGGAGCGATATTCTGCTACTCCCATCTGAGCAAGGAGCTGCGTCTGTAAGTTATGCCTGTAAGTTTCAACCAAAATTGATTGAGTCATACCTGATGGGCATCGTAATGCCATGCTGCGGAATCTCTCCACATAAGCTTTGATAGATTCTCTCTTCTTTTGCTTGGTGGCGAGAAGGGTAGGGACTGAGACTTCCGTGTCATCTTCGAAGAATCTGGCTAAGAAAAGCCTTTTCAGATCTACCCATTTCTGAATAGATCCAGCAGACAGTTTCATAAACCATTCAAAGGCAACCCCTTTAAGAGTACCGATGAACAAACGGGTTAGGATAGCATCGTTGGCTACCACATCTCCAGTCTGTGACTTGAAGTAGTAGATGTGTTGATTTGGCGACCCTGTACCATCGAAAGGTTGTATAGTTGGGGCCTTAAATTTTGGTGGATAGGGAGCTGTATCCCATTCTGCAGGATAAGGCCGTATCACTCCTTCCTCATGAAGCTCGCTTCTGTTGGCTATTGCGTTAAGGCGGGCTTCTAGCTCATCCACTTTAGTTGACTGAGGATTCTGTTCCCTCTCCGTCTCCTTCTCATTTTCGGAAGAAGACTCCAAATTGTGAGTCTCATGTTCCACATTTTCAAGCACTTTCTGTTTTCCTTTGGAGGTTGTCCTCCGGGAAGATTCAAGTTTTTGGCCTTTTTCGGCGAGAAGCTGGGCCAACATATCTTTCATTTGGAGAAGTGTCTCTTGTTGTGCATGGAGCATAATGTGGTGTTCATCAACTTTTTTAGCTAAATCCTCGGGATCTCCAGTCATGTAAGCGAAAACTTCCCGTGCCACGATGGAACTTGAAGATTGGGATTCGACGATTGCCGAATGTTCATCATCAGAAGTAATTCATTTGGCTAACTTTCTATAGTCAACCGGACGGATAGCTCCTGTCCGCGTCCGGGTGTGTCGATATACTCCCTCGAACTCGTCGCAAAGTTCCTGAACGGTCGGGGAATGGCTTCTTTCTGATTCATCAGAATTGAGAGTGGAAGCTTTCCCTCTGCCAATCACATTAATAGTGACTTGAGGAAGTTCAGCTTCAGAAACCTTCTTCTTCTGATGACGTCGTCGGTTGGTAGGTCTTGTGATGTTAGACAGTCTATCGAATACAGACCTACGAGGCTCAGGTGTACAACAGTGACATTCGGAAAGGACTGTTGAAATTAGTCGCTCACAATGACACGAATGAGTCACTCGTTGCGTTGGTTTTTTCCCTAGAGAGTAATTCTCGAAAATCAGGGATTTGAGAGTAATTCTTCGTCGGAGATAAAACCCTCTGTCTTCGAGTGGGTGAGACTTGTTCTTGTTGGACATGAATCTTAAACCCGTGTTGACTCCTTTGTACTTGGCGGACTACATCGCGTTCTGGAGTCGAAACGCAAGGGTCGCGTTGTGATTTATAACTATCAGGCTTTGGCCTGTGTTTGATTGATGAAACAGACCCCTTGGGATCCCTGTTTTGTTTGGACGCACCCATGGGGTGCGTTTTTATCCTTAACAGTACTGTGTTTTGGATGGATAACGCACTGCTGATGGTCGTGTTTAAGCTGTATCACTCGGGGCTCATAGTTAGGCTCATTGCCGTGAAGTATGCGTTCTGGAGTAGGAACGCAATTTTTGTGCGGGGCCTCGAGAACGCGATCCTCACGTTGAACCAGGGATCAGTTTTCTTGAAGATGCGCTCGTCGGATGGATCTTCTCCGTCTTCGAGCTGCGTTCTTCTTGGCTTGTTTCAGAGTCTTGGCCTCAACGTCATCGGCATTGATGGGATTTTCCTCCCTCATAGGCCTTTTACCACCCACTACACGTCGTGTTGATACGGGTGTGGAATCTTCAACTTACAGAGCGAGTTTGAGACCTTGGCCAAAGGAGAGGGCTTTCTTCGGCTTCTCAACAATAGGTTGGATCTCTTTAGAGGCTTTTTGGATGTTGTGCCTGGCTTTGGGGCTCAGCGATCCAGAGGAAAGGGCTTCCTCATACTTGGCTTGATCAAACTCTACAACAAGAGTTTCAACGGTCATTCCAGCGAGATGGACATCGGATTGCTCCACCACTTCTTCGTCAGAGAAGCTAGTCCCCAGCGGATTCGCCATCTTTTGTTTGTTGGAAAATTTGTAATAAGAAAATAATGAAAGAATTGTGTTTGATTTTATTCTCTCTAACTACTTAGAAAAAGAATGTTTACAACTCTCTCAACTCTTGATTACAATTGGATTTCCTGATTACAAAAGAGAAGAGAATAATCTGGATTCTCCCCTTTGTTTAAATCTGGGTTCTTCACGGTGGCGATGGAGTGCTTCCTTTGAATGCTTGCGTCGAACTTGCTCTCCGTTGACAATCCGAAAATCTCAATTCGCTGGAACAAATGACTTGTCTAGTTGAACTGCTCAAGAACTCTCGACGAGTATTGTAGCTTAGAATGAGTAACAAACTCTAATAAGAAAAGAGTGGTTTAAACCGAAATAATTCGGTTAATAAGCCAAGTATCGAATATCTGGAACTCTTCTGTCGAAGATGGTTGCCCTCCGATTGTGTAAAGATCCAATCCTGGAAAATTCTCCCTGATCCGATTCTAGAAAATCTCTTCTCACCTCCCAAAATCCGATCCTGAACTCTGTTGAGTTTGTTAATATTTATAGGGGGATTAGGGGTGTAACTACCCCCATAATCCGTGCCTAAATGGGGTTTAGTCGCCCCATTAATCGGGTGTAACAACCCACGTAAACCACTCCCCAAATTGTGGGTGAAGAACAGCTTCGAAGTTGTTACGATTACATTTGAACAGGTCAAACGCAAGTCTTGCGTCGCTGAACATGAACTTGCGTACACCTCTGGATGATGCGTTAATCGTCTGGGCTTGAGTTGCGTCTGGATATGATCCTTCGTCTAAACGCAATGTCTGAAGTCGCGTTTGCAACGGTATGAAGCTGCGTTTGTAGCGTTTAGAAGCTGCGTTCTGCAGCGATATGAAGCTGCGTTTGCGGCCTTTAGAAGCTACGTTCTGCAGCGATATGAAGCTGCGTTTGCAGCGTTTAGGAGCTGTGTTTGCAGCGATATGAAGCTGCGTTTGTAGCGATATGAAGCTGCGTTTGCAGCGTTTAGGAGCTGTGTTCTGCAGCTTTCTATCTTTATATATGGATGACACCAATGACGGGTAGAGAAGGCTTTATTCGGGTCGTTTGTGACACTTGAGGCATTCCAATAACGCTCTATCAACGGTAGTCCACGATATGGCGAGCTTTTAATAAGACTGTTCACGTAGTCTCTAGATCTTTCTGCTTTTCTAAAATCATTACACTGCTCATAAGCACCTCCGATAGTTGCTAATATAATATTAGTCATGTTGTTGTCACAGCCATCAAGATCAATCATCTCCCATATAGGGCTGTGTTGATAGCTGAGGATGCAATGATTGCGTTTCTTTGACTTTTGGAACATAGCTATTTGTGTTTTGACTGTAGGGATGAATTCTACCTCTCGGTTTGAAGAAATCGTTGGCTTGTAATTTCTCCCTGATCCATAGGGGCATCATTCGATTACAGTTTTCCTTTGGTAATAAGAAAATCGTCTGATTGTAACCTTCTTAATGGTGACTAGACGGGAACTAGCTTTCTATTGTGATTTTTTAGACAGCCTACAATCCACCAAATAAATAAAGCCGAGAATATAACCTTCATCGAATCAAACAATAAACCAAATCCTAATTCAATCAAAATCTTTTTTTTCAATAGCTAATGGTGGTCAAGGTTTCTACAAGTTAAACAAGAGGATAATTGTAAATTCTCATTCATATTATCAAAATCTATAACTACTCTCCTTTATGTAGGGATAGAATAACAAAAAGTTTTGTGTGTAAGCAATATGGAACTAACATAGTTATCTAATCATAATTATTCGCTCAATCACATTCCTAATATCTCTCAATTGTCAAATCTATAATTTATTCTCCTAATATATCTTGCCTACTACTATTTATTTCCTAAATTACTTCTAACATTCCTCCTCAAGCTAGCGCATGTACATCATACATGTCTAGCTTGTTACTAATAAAATGCACTCGCTCCAATTCATGACGAGATTCAGAGGTTAAAAATCTTGCGTGTAAATTCTTTTTGCAATAGTCTTAATCTTCTACTCTTCAACTTGAATGATTTCCACCATGACCATTTAACTCATCAAATTAGATATCTCGATCTTCTTTAGAAATCGACCAAACAAAACGATCATCTGCAGGGATTTAATAAACAAATGATCATCGCCAGAGATGAATCAAATAAATGATCATCTTCACGGATTAACCAAACAAATTTTTTATTAGTGATCAAGGATTCAAGAATACAAGCGGTGGTGGTAGTGGTGCCCACAAGTTGAGTAGGCGATAAACAAATGGAAATCAAGGAGGCACAGGCGCTAATGAGAACATATACATCGAGCATGACTACTGCTATCAATAATTGTTGGGTCCTTTTGTTTGTCTAGTGTTTGTGTTTTATATTTATTCTAGGCAAACAATATGTTGGAGGTTGGATGGTTTGAGCCTTCACGATCACATCAAATGGAGGTTGGCGGAATAGTGGAATGAAGTCATTGCACATCAAGTTATATTCAAGATCAAGCTTCATTCGCAACCAAGTCAAGCAAATTAAAGATCTATCAAGCTTGAGTAATTTAGTTTTAGGTTTATACTTGTGTGTAGATACTTTAAGCTTATATTAATCACGCACACGTATTTGTTGATTTTATCAAAATATAGGTATTTTTGATAAAATATTGTTTTATTAGTTTATAGACTTTAATATCAATTTATATCAATTCATTAAGTCTATAAAATCATTTTACAAAAGTTTTAATATTGTGTTTATGTCAAATGACAAAAACATGTATGTTTAGTTTTCATGTTTTTGGATATATTTGAAAAATAATGAGTTTTCACTATTAAGAAGTGCAATTCCAAAAATTCTTTTTGTAACATGTTCGTTTACATGTTTACAATGATTTTCCAACGTTTTATATTTTTTAGAATTTATTTGCTATTTTTAAAGGCACTTCAAAAATCAGTTTTATTATTCAAATCAGGCTGATACAATGTTATCAGTCGATTGATGTATATGTTCAGTTGACTGAGAAAATCGTCCGGAATGTCAAAAAGTTTCTATTTTGTTTTGATCGACTGACCAGTCGACTGATGAGATCATCAGTCGACTAATAAGGTCGTCAGTCGACTGATGAGCTAAAAAATGCCTCTAACGGTCAGCTCATCAGTCGACTGATGGAAGCTGTCAGTCGACTGATGGCATAACAGCTAGTTTTTTTAGCCTTTGTCATGTTTTGATTTTTTGATCTTTTTGCTGGGGTTTCTTGATCTTTGGGGTTTCCTATAAATACCCCCTTATACTCAGCTCTATTTTAAGAACCAAGAATGTTTTAAACAAGTTTAATAAGGGTTAAAGTTTGTTTAAAAGAGTGTTTAAGAGTTTTATTTGTGAAGAGAATTTCACAAGAGCAAGTGGAGATCATCTATTGTGTTTGAGCATCCAACTCTTCTCCCTCTTTCTCTTGATCTATAGAGAAGTTTTTCTAAACTCTATTTCTAGCAATTTATATGTTTGAACTTAATTTCCATAAGCTAGATTTATATTGAGTTTAGTTTGATTTATTTATCTCTTTGTTCACACACAATCTATTGAGCTTATTGTATTTACATTCATAGTATAATTTGAGTTGTGGGTTTGTGACTTAGAGTGTGAGCTTATATTGTGTTCTCACCTTGTTTAGAGAATAAATCATTTGTTGCTTTGAGTGCTTAATTGTGAGATTCACTTTGTATTACACTAGTACACCAAGAGGAGTATGTGGTGAGAGACGGGATCGTCCTAAGAGGAGTGGGTAGATGGTAATGCCTAGAGAGAGGTTGTAATTCCTAACACTTGAGGGAGACACGAGCTAGAGACCAACACTTTAGGTAGTAGTTAGTATAGTTACATTGTGAGTGATTGTGAACGTTGATCGGTGAGCGTTGAAAACCAACATTGTGAGGTGTAAACGTTTTTCGGGTAAGCGTAGAAAACCCGGTGTGATAGTGGAGATCTCCTCGAGGTAAGGAGTGGAGACGTAGGTCGTGGCGACCGAACTCCGTGAACATATCCTTTGTTTGTGATTGCATTGGCGCACTTATTTTTATGTTCATATCTTATATCGCCTTTGTATATTACTTGTTGTTTATATTATCCACTATCTAGTTTAGATTATTTACCCTTGTGTTACTTGTATATCCTTGTGCATATATTTATAATATATCATTCTTGCTAGGATATATTTGTTAATAAGCTTTAATTTGGCATAAATCGGATTAGATTAGCATTAACCCTATTCACCCTCCCCTAGGGTTTCTTCCTAGTGACATTAGGGTACTTTCAATAATGACAATCCCGATTATCAACAAGGCCAATGAAAATAGAACGGATAAGAATCCACTACTACAATGTTCATGGTGAATAGTCACCTCGCCTTGTTCAGGGTACTTTCAATAGTGACATTAGCATCTTCCTTTATTCTCTCAATCATATCCCTAACAACTCTCAACCACATATTCCTAATATATTATTTTCTAATATAACTATAAGATCATACATCTCCATAATATATCCATTAACACACAACAAAAGCAAGAACAACCTCCTCACCTCTCCTCACCTCTGAATTCTCTCATTCATGGAGAAGAAACAAAGTACTCCTATACCTACAACCTTCCACCCCTATGGCATTTGTGAGAAGCTATTCAATGTCATCCGACCCGCACTCCAACCCCTTCGCCGCCTAACCTATCATCATCAAGAAGCCATGGCCGTCCCTTCAAGTTCTTCACCTCCTCCACAACCAAAAGAGAAAGCTCAGTTGCCGGAAGCTCAACAGATCAATTCCAAGCCTAAGGCTGAGGAGGTAAGGAAGCCTAGGAAGACGAAGAGTCAGAAGACTGATGACCATCGTACTACTACTCCGGGCAAGATAAGGACTGGTTCTGGTGTTGGAAGGGTACAATCCTCCAAAACATAATGAGCTGCGTAATATTGAGGATGCCTATTAGGTTTTTGGGTAAATTGCACATGGACCTCCTGTAGTGCCGTTGTTGTGAACTTATATTACTCTATAGTTTTAAAAATTTTGACTCTTTCTCTCTCACAGACTCAGTAATTTCACTCGGGGAGCAGTAGTTGTCAAAATTTCACCTGTCTTTTTTTTAGCCCCGCCAGGAGGAGGGGGTGGTTTCTATCTGCCTAAACTAAGCTACAGGGGTAGTAAGTTCAAAATATCGACACGCGCGACAGGGTGTCTGTATGCAATTAACCCTAGATATTTTGTGGTGATTGCATGATTTCTCCTTCTTTTGTATTTACGTGTTTTGTGTTGCGAGAGTGATCCATGTTCCTGTTAAATCATGGATATGATCTGACTGTCTTATTTGGAATAATTATCGTCGCATATGATTCTATGAAGGTGCTTGTGTGTTCAGATTACTCAGTGAATGAACTTCTCATGTTGCAAATTTTGCAAAGAGAATTAGTTCAGACATCATATTAGGGAGTTTTGAATGTGAAGAACATTGGAAAGAACTAGGTTCTCATGTCATTTCTGTCTTCTTTATTGCTCTTGTTCATCCTCGTTTCTACACTTAAAGTCTCTCTAGATGCCTTTTTTCACGGAATTTTATGCCTAATTAATTATAACAAGTGGATATCTCTTACGTTTATGTATTGTGAGAGAGAGCCTTGCACCAACTATAGTTTGGCAAAAAAAATCTAGATGAAAACTTGAACTAGCATTGCTAGGTCAACTTTCAGTGTTAAAACTTATTTTGTTTTGGTCCATGCACCCGTCCGCTGGTCCAGAACAAATTTGGTTTACACCAAAATTGGTTGAGGGAGGAGTTGCCAAATTAACCCTGCGAAGATCACTTTCTTTGATTGCAATAAGAGCAAAGCTTTGTCATTTCGTCGCAGTTATAAATTCATACTATTGTAACTAGGGGTGGCAAATTATGACCCGACCCATCAACCTGACCCGATCCGACCCGACCCGTTTATAATGGGTATGAATTGAATTATATGGGTCGGGTCATAAACGGGTCAACCCGAACTGACCCGTTTATTAAATGGGTAAGTTAGGGTTGACCCGAACTGACCCGTTTAACCCGATAAGTGACCCGTTTAACTCTAAATGGGTTGCGGTCCCTCCCCACAACAGCTCCCCCTTCCCTCCGTTGCTCTACACGCCTCTCACCTCTCAAAATGTCTCCTCTCCGCCTCCCACTCCCTCTCCTCCTCGTCCTCCTCTCCTCCCCCTCGCAACCCCGGCCGCCCCCCCCCCCCCCAAATCTACATAGTCCTGACCCGACCCACCCTCATACCCGCCCGCTTCCCCAAATCTACACCCTGCTGATGGCCGGTTCCGGTGAGGGGGCGGACGTCGTCATAGCGGTCCTCGATTCGGGGGTCGGCGATAGTGGAATTGGTCCGATGCCGGCGAGGTGGAAGGGGAGGTGTGAGGTTGGGCCTGCGTTTGGGGTTGGGTCTTGCAATCGGAAGCTGATTGGGGCTCAGTTTGCATCCTGTTACCTGTTGACCCCTGAAGTTGTAGAGTAGTACAAATTAGAGAGAGGAATCCAGTCTCTCAACACCATTTAAGCATTCTTTAAGCTGCTCAATCACTCGCTAAAAAGACAATCTCCTCTCAGCTCAGATCTGCATATGACAAGCACATTAAACAGTTCAGCAGGTGCAAGTAACTTACTGTGTATACAAGCATACTGTGCCCATCTCTCATCTGAATACAATCAGTAATTTGAGACTTAGACCACTTTCATCTTCCAGCAAATGGCACCAGTGAGCATATTTTCTTAAAATTTTATTCTTTGATACTGATAAATTCTCAGATCATATAATATTTTCTGTTAATTAACATTCTCCTCAGAAGAAGAAGGTGGTGCTAAAAGTTCTGGCAATGAATGTAAGCAGAAAGCCATAGAAGCTGCGGCTGATGTATACGGGTCATTCGGGTTAAACGGGTCGGGTCGGATAACCCGTTTAATAAACGGGTCGGATCACATTGATCCATTTATTAAACGGGTCGGGTCGGGTCACACTTATGCGGGTCGGATCAACCATGACCCGACCCGACCCAACCCAACCCGTTTGCCACCCCTAATTTGTAACATCCTCTTCAACTTCGATTCATATTTAGCACATTTATCGTATTTCATTGTCGCCGCCGCCGTTGTTGTTGTTGTTTAATTATATACAGACTGTTTGATTTTAATCAGCATTTATATTCCTCGTTATATATCTTTCTTTGATCTTGAAACTAACCATGGGCTTGGTGGGCTGATCAGCTAATTGGAATCATGGCTGAACTAACCAGGCCTCTTCAACTCTGGATCAGTATGTTGATCTTGTTTATATCCGCAATGAAATCAGTGACCCTGATAATAGAATACTGACAACAAATGATTGTGAAAGCTCATTAGATCATTAATTAACTTTGGTCGACTATCTTAACAATATATAAGTATTTTGCTTGTGCTCGTACCGATGAGTTTTACATAGTGAATGAATGTATCAAAAACCCCTCACAACTATTTTAATTTGAGAAAGCCCCATTAACTTTGGACATATTATAGATAACCCACGCTACTTTGAAATTTGGAGAAACTCCCCTCAACTATGGTGTCTTTCACAATCTCCACACCCCCACCAAAAAAAAAACCCACAATATTTTACCTTTTTTCACCAAACCACCCAATGTTATTTCAATATGTAAAATTACTAAAATATCCATTTGAAAATCAACACATTTAGTTAGAAAGAAACCACCAACTGGTCAAAAACATTTTGATTAATTTACAATGCGCCCCCCCCCCCCCCCTCCTTACAATCTTTCTCTTATACTTAAAAAACAAGAGTAAATTTATAATTGAGATGTGTTTTTGTCTTTTTAGTTATCTACTTATCATGTGCCATGCTAGACATAACAGCGTTACTTTCAGGGTGAAAAGTAAGAAGAGGTTATGGGGGTTTCTTAAATTTTTAAACTTGAAGGGGTTTATCTACAATATGCTCAAATCTGAAGGCGATTTCTCAAATTAAAATAGTTGAGAAGACCTTTCCCAAACACACCTCATATTTAGGGGAGATTAAGGGAGAAAAGTTCAAAGGCTATGTCAATCTTTTATAATTGAGGGACTTATCTACAATATATGTTCAAACTTGGGGGAAGTTTTCTCAAATTAAAATAGTTGAGGGGGGTTTTCCAAAATTGATCCATGATTTTATGTAGAGAGTTTCTCTACACGAGTTTTTTCTTTAATTTCTATAATTAGATACATGATTATTAGATTATTTTTCTAATATGGATAGCTATAAACTAACAATGATCACACAATATTTTATTAGCAGGATTTTCTAATTATTATAAATTTTAATTTAAGAAGGATTCTTTGGTGAATATATTCTATTTTAAATATATGATAATGAGGTTTTATTAAAATATGAATAGTTTTACTTTAATGAGAATTCTTAGGTGAATATAAGATTTTGTATCCACTTGTTATCTTCTGATAGGACAGAGAGACACATGTGTACTTATGATATGACACATATCCTCTTTTTTTGCCTTTATAATATAATGCATATCAATTTTTGGTATATTTTAGAAGTTTTACCAATTTCTTTTTACATATAAAGAAGGGTTATATATTGAATGGTTGAGGTTTGACGTGAATATGTGTGTGTGTGCGCGCGCGCATGTTTGTGCGTGTGTGTATCATACTCTCTTAAAAAATACAAGTCAGGAAAAAGCTTTACATGTTCATATTACTCTTCATTATGTTTAATATTTCATTTAAATCTTATATCCTAATCATAATTATATACTATCCTAATCCCATGTGAACTACATATAACTCAACAATTTAAAAAGAATAAGATTAATAAAATACATGAAACAGCTCCACAGTATTAGTTTGTTAGTGTTGGTGTTCGTGTTGAATAACTTCAGAATAATTGACAACATAGTGGGGCAGATATCGATACCATATTTAGTAGCTCTTATGGTGGAATAGAGCCCCAATGCTCTCAATCTCTTCTTGAAAGTCTGAAGGATGAATTCTGTCATCCTTGCCCACCACTTTAACGCTGGAAACTTTACCCAACTTGGGAATCTAGGCTTGTCCTTATGGTATTAGCCCTTGATTTTGGCAAACCTTTGCCAAAAATATTGGCAATAAGTTTCTTGTTTACCGGAGCATTTTCTTAGACGGAACTGGGATAAAGACCAAGAATGTAACATCCATATACTCCATCCTTGCAGAAACCACCCACTCACTTAAATTGTCCCGCCACTACAATACTCTCATTAAAGAGATATACTAACATTATCATTAGAGGATCACCCCAATGCCTTATTCATGTTTTAAGAAGCCATCCCTACCTTGTCTATGCGCCAATCTAGGCCTAGGAAGGTTCCTAGGCTGTCCACTTAGGTCTTGGAATCACCTAGAAAGCATGAGTCACTTATGCGAACTACACAACTTAAATCTTTGTCATGGTTTCCTTCGCTGCAGCCTCTACATTCCTCCAACCTCTTCTGAACTCTTCTCCAATCTTTCACAACACGAGAATGCGTACGTCGAGCGAAATAATCCAAACAAGAAAACCCTCATGTATATACCTTGTATCTTAAATTGTGAATCGCTAAATACAAACTCCAAATCCTTTGAGGAAAACAACAAATAAAAGAAAATACATATCCAAACCTCAACCAATACAAGTCATGTTAAATACTCACACTACCCTCGGGTAGTGGCACAGTCACAAGAGTAACATCCCGATCAAAGAGAAACTAACATAAAATATACCATGTATGGCAACCTCAGTCCTATACCTAAATATCATGGGAGCATGAATGTAATCTGTGTAATACTCTATCAGAGACAATGATGCTTTTGTAAGATGCTCACAATATCCTGTGACATCACCACCTTACTCAATCACCCTGCGGAATGTAGGCAAATCAGCCCAATCCGGAATGATGCATCGTAGAGTGTAGTCTGTCACGATCTTATTGTAGCATACTAACTAACCCCACTCTGAGTGTAGTCTCCCACGGTCTCATTGCAGGATACCAACTAACCCCACTCAAGCATCCATAATATGATGAAATGCAAAATACGTCGTTCTGTATCATAAGAAATGCGAAGCTTAGGTTGCGTACCTTTAAATGCTCGTGCGTACTGAAATCAAATCTATGTACTCATGTATACATCACACGTATGTCGGCGTGTGACTCGTGTAACTCGTACTTCATACGTACAATCGAAACAAGCATGATAAACACAAACTTTCAAGTCAGCAATAT
>BQKN01066049.1:1237047-1248282 GCA_022839385.1 Asparagus kiusianus
TACAAACAAAATCCCCCATTTTCGGGAAAATCAGAAATTTACACCTACAGCTTCGCCCACAAAAGGGCGAAGTACCATGTGTGTTTTGCCCACTCCAAGAGTGTATTGTCTATGGGAAGTTGTATAGCTCTTTGCGAGCTTTCCAACGCATCTTGGATCATCTCATTCCGATATCAGACGAAGGAGTTGGAGCCAAAATACCCGAGACAACACAAACTGTCTCAGAAGTGCGAGACAGTCGCAACTGTGTCGGAACTACGAGATAGTTATGACTGTCTCGCACCAAATCTGAAGAAGCTCAAAAGATAAAAGTTATATATCTCTTTATCAAATTTCCAACACATCTTGGAGCATCTCATTCCGATATCGGACGAGGAAGTTAGAGCTAAAATACCCGAGACAACACAAACTGTCTCGGAAGTGCGAGACAGTTGCAACTGTCTTAAAACTACGAGACAATTATGACTGTCTCGCACCAAATCTGAAGAATCTTAAAAAATAAAAGTTATAAATCTCTTTGTTATCTTTCCAATGCATCTTGTATCATCTCATTCTGATATCGGACGTGGGAGTTAGAGTCAAAATACCCGAGATAGTACAAACTGTCTCGGAAGTGCGAGACACACAGCCCTGTCCCGGCCACAGAATTGCTTACAACACGTTTTTTGATAGTTTTTTTGGCTTCATAACTAATTGAGATCAACCATAAACGTAGGGAGACAGTTATAAACTGAAAATAGGCCCACTAACCTCATAAAAATATGGTATTTAAGTAGTGGGACGACGGTTACAAAGGGGGCTGAGTATTTTTTGGAGCGGATCCAAAGAGCAGATCCAAGAGAGCAGAGAGGCTATTACTTGAGCAATTGGGCAGAGATTTTTAAAAGGCTTGGGTAAATTTCAAGAGTTCATCTCCTTTCAACAATTCGGAGGTTCCTTAAGATCTAAGCTTTGACTTAATCTTGAGAAGAATGTTCATCTTACTTCGATAAGATATTCACTGAAACTATTCTTGCTTCTAAACGAAGGAAGAAACCTCAAATCCTTCACAATTCAATCAGAATTCGTGATTCGATGGTCCACGGGCTAACACACCCCCGGTACAGGTAAAGATTCCGTGTAAGCAGCGATCCAAACAACGATCCTACGTTTGTTTCTAAGGAGCTTGTAATTTGATTTTTGTTGTAAAGAGTAGTTTTATAAAGTACGAAGCTCACTTCTTTGTATTCATTATAATCGATATACAGTTATAATAAATTCTATAACAGAACTTATTCCTGACGCAAACAAACTGGCGACCACAGTGGGAACCAACGGTCTCGCTGCCAAGATTGTCGTGTCGCAGCCGATCAAGATACCGGTTGAATCCACGGTCGAGTACGAATTTGACCAAGCGAAGTTTGAGGAGTATTTATCATCCTCATCTGCAAAATCTTCCTCGCTTTGCAAATGCAGGAAGATTTTATCTTCTAAGAAAGTTTACAAATTTTCAACTCCGTCGAATATTACTGGTGAAGACTCTCGTCCGATTGTTACTGAGGATTTTACTCGCAACAATTCTACTCACAATGACTCTACTCCAATTAAGGAGTCATTGAATCAAAGCCTACTGGCACTGACTAAGAGGGCTCGTCAGAGACAACGTCAGCGCCGTGCTTGTCAAATGGCTAAGTCTTTGGAACAAACCGACGGGGTTCATTACTACGCGGACCTAAAGTTGAGGAAACATCAAGTGGTCCAGTCGCCTCAACGACAAATCACTCACATCTCTGCTAAACTTACGACGAAGGAATGGGTTCTTGTCAAAAGAGCACGTTCGACCTTTAAAGAACGCATCCAGAAGTGTCGTGCAAACGTCGCTCGTGCCCGTGCCCTGGTGCGACAAATACAAGAAAGGAAGAAGGAAACGGTGGCCAAAGAACCACCAAAACTCCGTAAAGTTTGGATTCCAAAGTCTGAAGTTATGCAAAATCAGCATTCGGAGGCCGCCAAGACTCAGCCCTTTGGCTGAGACGGTGAAGACTGTCTCGCCCAAAGAGTCTTTGTCCGAGATAGTCTCAACTGTCTTGCCCAAAGAAACTTTATCCGAGACACTAGCAAGTGTCTCGCCCAAAGAACAGCCCCCGAAGCTAATCCTTCGACTCCATCGACATCCGCTTCTCGTCTGCCTGCTCCAAATATATCTGCTACACCATCAGTGAAGCCTTGGGTCAACCCTGACCTGTCAAAGGTTAAAATCATAATGACAGATCGCCTTGGTCCTTTGCACGAAGATCGAGACAAAACTCTAGTCAAGGAACGCTTAGGTCCGGTGAATAAAATCCAAATGACTTGTCAGGCTGGGAGTCATACGTGTCCTCCCACCAACCTAAAGCAATCCCAAGTTGGGAAAATCCCGATTTCCACCGGCTTGGGGGTTCATATCGAATCTCAGAAGCCCGTTAAGACTCCACACCCGCAAAGGTGTGATTCTAAACGTGCGACTCCTGAGAATGCTAACAAGACTTTACATTTTCAGAAGAAGACGTGTCCGCCAAAAGACGATGTTATACCTGGGAGGTCACACCAACAGACGATAGGGTACTCTGGCAAGCATACTGATGAGTTATACTATTAAGCTGGGGGTGTAAACAAATCTCAAAAGATGATTATCCGAGAAATGAGCTCTCATTGTTCTTGTTAGCAATTCATTAGATCAGTACTATCAGAATGTGACTACTCCAAACGAGAAGTCATCCCGTAAAGAGTCTCAGTGCTCCAGAAGCTTTTCACCAAAATGTCAAAGTCCAAGCCGAGACATTTCCACAAGAGAAGATCAGCTGTCCAAGATGACGAATTCCCTGAAGTCACTATCAACATGGCTGATAAAAAAATTAAGCTGCATTCAAGTGAATCAAATCCTGACTTTTTCCCGGGAGGAAAAGTCAATCCAAGAATTGCTTAACGGATGTCTCGACTCCAGTTAGGAGCCATCAAACGTAGGGATTACAAGAGAATGCATGAAGGAATGTCCTTGGAGGATGAACTTTCGGACACTTGTTCTGCGATCGCTTCGGATGATACAATATCTAGCACGGGACAAGCCAGAGAAGTGTTCACAATCACTCCTGATCAGTTTGCTCAAATACTTCAAGAAGAAATATGTCGTCGTACGATCTTCGATACAATGCATTTGTCATTGCATCGTAGTAGAATCCCGGTGCGTGGCTGCAAACAGAATCTTGATCCTTGATGTCTTCAGGTAGTATATCGTACAAGACGCAGTCGATGATCGGAAAGTGTCAATCTCTCGATTCGGATTAGCCTAAAATTCGGTGAGTTGCATTCACCTCTGAAGCATACTCCGGTTGGTAGAGTTGTCGGCTTGTGATGGTGACGTGTTGGCTTGTTCCCAGTGGATGGGCTAGGTTACCTGCCAATGACGCTAATGCATCTGCGTGCATGTTCTTTGAACAGAGCACGTGCTCTATGTGAAAGCTGTTGAATGATTCGGCTAGCTTGATGGGCGCTTGGTGACATGGGATTAAGTCGTCATTTCTAACTTCATATTCTCTCATCATCTGTCTGACGATGAGCTGAGAGTCATCGTAGGCTTCGAGGTGTTTCACCCCCAACTCCTTGGCAAAGTCGAGTCTGATGAGCAGTGCATTGTACTCAGCCATATTATTGGTACATTGCTCAGTTAGTGAGAAAGCTCGGGGGTAATACATGGTTTTGCGGAGAAACCAAGACCACCCCCACACCTGCGACGATAAACCCACTTGTGCCCACGCGAGATGTGCCATCAAAGTATAGTCTTGACCTTGTGGGTTTCATTCGGCATATCTTCAAATAGGTCTGTCTTCGACTCGAACGGGTGACTGGCCATGAGGTCGCAAATTGCTTGTCTTTTGACAAACTTTTGCGGCATAAAATGGATATCGTATTGAGACAGCAAGAGTGCCCATTGCGCCAAGCGCCAGTTCAAGGACCCGAGCTGTGTCATGAAAACTCGGATGAGATTCATCCGAGAGATGACATGAATGGTTTGACCGACCAAGTAGTGTCGCATTTTCTGAATTGCGAACACTAGGGCCAGATATTCCTTTTCGACCATGAGGTATCGCCGATCGGCTCCCTACAGGGTCCTACTCAGGTAGTAGATGCATTGGTCATGGCTAGCATCGTCATTCTTTGCTAAGAGGGCATCAAGAGAATGCTCCATTACTCTCACATAGATCGGAAAGGGTTTTCCCGAGACGGGGGCTGCCAAGATAGGTGGATTTGAGAGATAGTTCTTGATCTCATCGAAAGCTTGTTGGTAAGGCTCGTCCTATATGAAGGAAACACTTTTCTTCATCAGCTTGGAAAATGGTTAGAATTTATCCGACAGATTTGCGATGAATCTTCAAATGTAAGCTAGATGTCCTTGTAGTCCTCTTAATTTCTTAAGATTCCTGGGCGGTTGGTGCTCTTGATAGTTCGCATCTTGTCTGGGTCGATGTGGACCCCCTTCATCGTGACAACGAATCCGAGGAACTTGCCACTCGTCATGCCTAAGAATGACTCCGTGGGGTTCATCTTTAGTTGATGGGACCACATGAGGTCGAACATGACTCTCAGGTCTTGAAGGTGATCGTCTTTGTCTCGACTCTTCACGACCAGGTCATCCACGTAGCATTCAACTGTCTTCCATAGATGATCTCGGAAGATCGTGCTCATGGCTCGTTGATATGTTGCGCAGGCATTCTTGAGTCCGCAGAGCATGACTATGTAACAGTACACCACCGGAGTCCTGAATGAAGTGTGCTTCTCATCCTCAGGGTGCATCTTGATCTGATTATACCCTGAGAATCTGTCCATGAAGGACATCCTCTCGAAACTACAAGTGTTGTTGATGATGACATCCATGATGGGCAAAGGGAATTCGTCCTTGGGACATGCAGCGATGAGGTCTCTAAAGTCAATGCAGATACGGATCTTGTCGTTCTTCTTCAAGACTGGGACAATGTTAGCCACCCAATCGAGGTGTTGCTCCTCTCTGATAAAGCCTAACTCGATCACCTCTTTCACTTCGGCTTCGATCGCCTCCATGATTTGTGGACGAAACCATCTCTGTCGTTGTTTGACGGGTTTGGCATCCGAGCCGATGTTGAGGCGATGCATGGCGATCTGAGGGTCAAGGTTAGGAAGTCCTCATAATTTCATACGAAGACATCGATATATTCTCGGATCAGGGATATGAGGTCTTCCTTCTCCTGGGGAGGTAAGTTGTCGCTGATGAATATGGGTTTGGGATTTGTCTAGTCTCCCATATTAATCTAGCCCTCTTCGAGTAACCTAGCCCTCTTCGAGTTTTGCTATAGTAATTATTAGGCTTTCCTTTGGGTACATAGGCAGATCGGTGAGGCATCTTCCGGTCCTTGTCGTACTTCAAACCTTCTTTGAGGATGAAGTCATAACTCATCCTCTCCATCATGCATCTTGCGACGGGGCTATAACATGAGAATTAGGGAGCGAGTTCGTCTTCGTCTGACTCGTCCCACAATGTACGTGTAGGCTAGTCTATCCTTCTGAAGATAATTTCTTGCTAAGAAATATTTCGGTCGGGTATGACAAAAACTGTTTGCGAGGACTCGATCATTTGTCGGTTTGTGACGAACGACGAGTACACAGGCAAGTGCAGGGAAGAGTCGTTGTACACCCTTGATACCGAGCTGCTGAACTCATCATCGATAGATTCTGAACTGGATGACAAGTAAGCAAATGCGAGTTCTTCAGTCGGGGTGAGCCCATCCACTTTACCAGTGTTGGCTACAACAGGGTTTTTGTAGCCAATTACAATAGGCTCGATGTCATTGAAGACAAGACCCTCGTTGGTCTCAGGCTCGTTGTCAGCTTCATTGTCACTACTAGATTCTTCCACCAGAGACTTGTCACCCAGTTCTGAGTCCTAGTAGAGTAAGGAATCGGTGAAGTAGTTTTTAACTCCTTTGAAGGGCTATTTATTTGCAACCACCATCTTCACTTGGTTGTAGTCATCCATGTACTTCAAGTATTGATATAGTGTGGATGAGACTATCTGATTACTATGGATCCATGGCCGACCCAACAGCATGTTATAGGAGGGTTTTGCGTTGATGACATAGCAGGTCACCTCAGTTTTCATGTCACCCAGTCGGCACTTGAGGCGAATCTTCCCCAGAGGTCGGGTTCCGGTGACGTTGAAGCCAAAGATTATAGTGGTTGTTCTGGACAGCCACTTTTGAGGTATCTTCAAGTGCTTGATGAGCTTTAGGGGGACAATGCTCAGTGCAGACCCTGAATCCACTTGAATACGGCCCACTCGGGAGGAGCCGACGTATCCCGTGAAGTACATGGGTCGATTGTGAGACGTGCTCTTGATGAGCATATCCTCCGGAGTGAAAGTGATGCAAGGGATTTGCTGTTCGGACGTCTGGCAGCACTGTGAACATCTCATTCCCGCTTCTTCTTCTTCAGGAGTGGGCAAGAAATGTGTGACGAAGGCTTCTGAATCAGTCAGCGCCTCTCATAGGGCTTCGTAAGTTGTCTTAGACAACCGTAGTAGCTCATACAGTGTGATCCTAGCTATAATATTCTTCAGCTAGGTGAGAAGGTCAAACCGAAAGGGTTGACCGCTCGAACTCGGCTGGTCGGGATTTGGTTGAGCTGCTGGTGGTAGTCCTGCCTAGGGCCTTGCCGAACCTTCCACCATAGGATGGTAGTTCTTGAAAAAGTCCTTCCCTGCTCTAGTGATCAGTGCGTCTACCTCATTGTCCGAATCGGTGAGAGTCGCTATCTCTGCTCCATCGTAGTCTAAAATCGCCGAGACGGTGTTGCACAGTTTAGCCTTGCCTTTGGAGTTGTCAAAAGTCCACTGCTCGTTGTTGAGGAGATCGGGGTGAACCCACATCACTTGCCCTAATGGAAAGTTTGTGACACTAAACCCTTTTCTCGCTGATTGTGAGGATCTGCATTGGCAATCATCAACACCGCTTTAGGGATGGGTACGACACCTGCTAGTACGTGCACCTCAGGGAGGCCTACCCCAAATTTGAGAGTCATCATGTTCGACGTCACCTTCTTTTGGACCTTCTCTTTTGTCAGGACTCCGGCCTCATAGAGGGCTTGCAGTTTGTCTTTGAGGACATGGCACTTAGAGGTGTGATGACCGACAAATCTGTAGAAGGCACAGTAGCTAGGGTCATCTATCTTGTTCACATCCTCAGGCCTCGTGATCTCTGGAAGCTTGATTCTATTGCTCCGAAGGAGAGTATTGAATGTAGGCACTACCAAGTCCTCATTGAAGTCGTAGTCCCTCGGAGGGCGCTGCTCATACGGCTTGGTCTTCTGGGCAGAGCCATCTTGGAAACTAGATTAGCATCTACAACCATGATCTCTTTCCCCTTTGATCGAGGGTTCCGAGAGGTATTTGGTTCTAAAGTTCTGTTCTTGGACTGAGGCTCTTCAGCTTCCAGTCACTTGATCATGTTCTCAACTTGCTCGCCTTGGCGAACAAGCTCTTTCTAAGTCTGGGTTTCCACCACACCAACTCTGGACAGAATGTCGATTGAGAGGTTATTTCAACACATCTCAACCAGGGTGCTTTGAGAGACCCGATCACGGCATTGAAGCGATCGATTCCTGAATTTTTTCATGAAGTCATTGACCGACTTCTTCTTCTTTTGTTTGTCAGCGAGTAGGGTGGCCATCGATACTTCTATATCGTGTTGAAGAAACGAGCTAAGAAAAGCCTCTCCACATCAGCCCATGAATTGATGGAGCCTGGTTCTAGCTTGCGAAACCACTCAAAGGCTACTCCCTTTTAGGGTGTTGATGAACAATCGGGTGAGAAATGACATCGTTCCCTGTGAGGAATTCTGTCTGAGATAGGAAGTAGTAGATATGTTGGGAGGGGGATCCCTTACTATCAAACTGGACTAGGCTCATCAGTTTGAACTTCGTCGGGTAGGAGACCGTGTCCCATTCAGGCAGATATGGTCTTACCACCCCCATCTCATCATGTTCTTCTGGATCTTCAGGGTGTTGAGCTGACTCTAGAACTCGTCAAACCTCCTGTCTCGGGTAGTATTGCACGAATGTGAGTGTTTTCCTAAGGATCTGTTGGAATAATCCGAGTGTGGCTCGTGATTATCTTCTTCCTCAGTTGGTGAGGAGGAGTGAGCTCTCGCTCTCTGTTCCTTGAGGTTTTCCGTCGATTCCGCGAATTCCACTTCTTCTTCTTCTTCTCGCTGAGAAGTTGCTCCATCATCTCCTTTAGAGAGCTGATGGTTGCTTGCTGCTCCTCAACCTTTTTGCCAAGTCTTCAGAGGATTCTGCCATGTGCACTTTTACATGCTTGCCATAGGCCAAGCTTGAGGTGTGAGATGTCGCTGCTGCTAAGCACACCTCGTCCTCGTTGTCGTAGATGGGTGACAAACGGGCATAATCGAATGGGATAGCTGCTCCTGTTTGAAGGCGAGTGCGTTGGTATACACCCTCTTCAATGGGGGGCCATCTGAATCCTGGGGCATATTCAGGATCTGGGGAATCCGGATACCAGGATTTACCTTTCCCTACCATGTTGACTGTGGCTGTCGGAAGCTCCGGGTCATCGGCAATTTGCATGTTCCGACAATTGAGTCTTCGGCATGGAGGTCTTGGCTGCTGAGAGAGTCTCTCAAACACCGATGGCTTCAGTGTATCGGAACACTAGCAATCAATAAGTGCCGCCTGGATAAGCATCTCACAATGGAACTGAGGGTTCGCTTCGTGAATAGTGCATTTGCAAGTTAGATGATCTCTGAGGTCTCCCGCAGGTTGGTGGTGGCAACCCCCAGCTTCGGAAGAACCAGATGTGAAGTCGAGTGAAGGATGCTCAAAGGAGCCGACATGAGGACACTTGGGAAATTCCCTAGGTGCCGAATCCAGCCACCTTGTCTAGATAGGCGTGGTCTGGAATGTGGGCGAGCTCCAGTCGACAGCAGGTGAGCTCGAGCATTTGGGCAACCTTCAGCCGACTGCTGGTGAGGTTTGAAATGTGGACGAGCTTTAGGCAACTGCAGGCGAGCTCGAACTGACTGCTCATTCAGGCGACCTTGCCTTGACAGGCGAGGCCTGGAGTTTGGGCGAGTTTCAACCGACTATTGACAAGCTCGAGCCGACTGCTCGTTCAGGCGAGGTTCGCTTGCTGGAGTCATTCTAGATTTGTCTTTTTGGCTAAGGCTGGTTATCGGGCAGTCCTGCTGGGGTTCACCTACATGCTGGCTTTTATTTGGGGACGAAGCTTGCCTGTTGTGTGGATCTTGTCTGCTTGAAGGCGCGGCTCGCCTGAATCATGGAGCTCAACTGATCTGGGCAACTTGCCTGATTTGGACAGACGACTCGAAGAGCGAAGCCCGCCTAATTTGGTGGGCTCACATGAGTTGCTGAGTCCGCCCAGATGGGGAACTCTGCCAATGTAAGGGAACCCCCCTGAGTAGGTGGGCTCGCCTGAATCACTGAGTCTGCCCGAGTGGGGAACTCGACTGCTAGAGCGGGGCTTACTTGAGGCGCCAAGTCCGCGAATCTCGGAAACCTTACGTCCTTGCTTGGCTCTTCTTAGGTCTGGATAGTAATTTAGACCATCATAGGAGACGGAGGCTCTGAATAGTAATTCAGGTCATCATAGAAGACGGAGGCTCGGGCTTCTTGGCCGGCGAGGGCTTGTCATCATCACCGCTGGGCTCTTCTGGAGAGGGGGCGACTTATGTCGACGACAAAGGTGAGGTCGTTGATGCGCACCAAGGTCTCCTCTTGTATGGGGGACTACGTGGATTGCTAGGGAACCTAACGAGCAGGACTTTGGCTTGCTTGGCTGGCCGTCGGCTTGGCCTTAGCCGGTTTGGGGGAGATAGGACCCCCTGTTGTAGCTCGGGTAAGACTCTCCGGAGTGGCTTCCTCGACTGCTTGGGGCCGGGCCACACGCGCAACTCTGTAACGCTTGCGTGATGCACAACTACCAGAGGAGGAAGAAGATAAGTATTCTTCATACCTTGCTTGGTCGAACTCGATCTTAAGAGACTCGACCGTCGTCCCTACCGCAACGTTATCGTACTGCGTCACCACCATTTCGGTTGAAGAAACGGTTCCTCTTATTGTGGTCTCCATCTTCTGTTGGGTGTAAAAATTAACTTTCCGGCGAGGGGTTGTTTGTGTTTATAAGATTGACTTATTAAAAACTAAGCTTATTACAAACTAATAATCAATGTTTTACAACAAAGGAGAAGGCAAGGCCCTTCATGTTTAACGTGAGTTCTTCGGTAGCGATAGGACGCCTCTCTCGATGCTTTTGTCGAGTTTGCTTCCCTTGGACGATACAATCGACGTCGCGGTTGGAGCTTCAGTACACAGTAGAAGGTCCAATGTGGTTGGGTTCGAGCCAACCCGAGGCTAAACAAGTGCTTACGCTTGTCGGTCGACTGCTTAGAGAGACCTACTATGCAAGAGCTTTGCAAAGTGCCTAAGAGCCTCAAGTCTGAGAGTTCAGATCGAGTCTACTAAGAGCAATGAGCCTCAAATTTGAGAGTTCAGATCGAGTCTACTTCAAAAAGGGAGCCTTTAGCAAATGAGCCAAAGTTCAACTTTCATAAGTGGGATGATTAGCCAGCTAAAACGAAGTAGCCAATCAACCTTGATTAGCCAAGCAGCGGCCTCCTTAGAAGTTCAAAAGGAAATTCTGCCAACCGGCCTAAGTCTCTGATTTGAAGAGCCTTGAGAATAAAAAAATGCCAAGCCCCATTCACGTTGGCTGAAGGTGACTTTAAATAGGCAAGGGATGACATGGTCCATTCCTTGATTTGTGGGGTTTGACCACTTAGGGGTGAGGAGCACTATGCCCTCCTCTATAGCTATGAGATGTGACCGCTATAGGGGTAATGATGGTCATGCTCCATCACCTAGGATGTATAACGTGGGTAGGCCCACTCCTACAAGCAAGCGACATGCTTGGCCTTCGGGCGAGGTTGGCCTTCAGGTGAGATCGAGCCTAGAGGTGAGCTTTAGCTCAAGCAAGCGAGCTTCAAGTCTTCAGGCGGGTCTAACTCATGTTGGCAAGTCGGCTATTAGCGAGCGACTGACACCGCCCTTCGAGTCGACAAGAAGGGGTGTTGTCCCGAGATCTTCTTGGCGAGTTGACTTCGAGAGGGAGACTGACACCGCCCTTCGAGTCGACACGAAGGGGTGTCGTCCCGAGGT
>BQKN01066049.1:1282718-1293842 GCA_022839385.1 Asparagus kiusianus
ATATATATATATATATATATATATATATATATATATATATATATATAACATGATAATTACAACAATATATATTAAAAGGTATCATGTTATAGTTAATATATTATATTATTTCAAACTATAGTATTATATTATATTATATCATAATATTTTACTAATATTAGTAATTATTATATTATATCATAATAATATGTCATATATAATAACTATAATAATATTTTATAAATTAATTATATAATAATATATTATATAATAATATATGTTATTAAAATATTATATAATATTATAATAAATACGTTATACTTTCTAATTAATATTATATAATAATATATTAGATAATACTATTAATATATGTTATTAAAATATTATAATATTATTAATATATGTTATTAAATTATTTTATTAAAATATTTATTTATGTTACTAAAATATTATATAATATTATAATAAATATGTTATACTATAATTATTAATTAATATTATATAATAATATATTACATAATATTATTAATATATGTTATTAAAATATTATATATGTTATTAAAATTTTAATATATGTTACTAAAATATTATATAATATTATAATAAATAAGTTATACTATAATTACTAATTAATATTATATAATAATATATTACATAATATTATTAATATATGTTATTAAATTATATTATTAAAATATTAATATATGTTATATTTTATATATCATGGCATACATTTGTTAGACCCTAGAGGAGAGGTGATTAGGATCTTATGCTAACCTAATCCGATTTTATGCCAATTAAAACTAATTAACAAATTATTCTTGCAAGAGAGATATATAATATGTTACAAAGCAAGAATAATTAATATGAACAAAGAGCAATATCATAGCAATGATATATACTATGAGATATATGTGAGGATATACAATGAACACAAAGGTAAACAATCTAAACTAGATAGTGGGCAATATAAACAACAAGCAATATACAAAGGCGATATAAGATATGAGCAGAAGAAAGGTGCGCCAATGCAATCACAAACAAACTATATGATCACGGAGTTCGGACCTTCCGTCCTACGTCTCCGCTCCTCACTCCCGAGAAGAAATCCACTATCACAACCGGGTTTTCTACGCTCATCCGAATAATGTTTACACCTCATAATATCGGTTTTCAACGCTCCCCGATCAACGTTCACAAACACTCACACTCGGTTTTCTAGCTAACCGAAAACTTCACAACTACACAATTGATCTCCACGAGATCACACTCGCAATTAAGCATGAATACAACAATAGTTATTCTCTACAATTGACGAGAACTCAATTAAGCACAAATCAATGTTGCAAACTCTCACAACCCCAATTATACTATATATGTAAATACTATAAGCTCAATGTGGGTGTGTGTAACAATAAGATTTATTAAATCTAAACTCAATGTAAAAACTAGCTTTAAAGAAAGATAATCAAACAAATATGTAAATATAAAGCTAGATATGAGTTTAGAAATTCTTCTCTGAAAAACAAGATAGAGAGATGGATTAAGATAAAACCCAAACAATGTAGATGATCTCCTCCACTTGTGAAACAGCCTTCACAAACCAAACTCTTTTAAAACACACAAAACAAACTTTAAAACCCTTGTTAAAGTTGTTTAAAACATTCTCATTGTATATTGAAAGATGAGAGCAAGGGGGTATTTATAGCCACCCAAAACCTTAGCCAAAAACCCCAAAGAAAAAGACCAAAAAACCCAAGAATCAGAAATCTGATTCTGTACCCAATATAGCCGTTGGGCAGTCGGCGGTCGACTGTGGAAAACTCGCGATCGACCGCGAGCAACTAAAAGGCAGACTCTGGGCTTTGGACATCAGCCGGTCGACCGTGGTGGTTGACCGCGAAACTCTCTGGAGTGCATCCGGTCGACCGCCACGGTCGACTGCGAGCCTCTGAAAAACAATATGAGTCTCTGGACTCAAGGCGATCGACCGTGGCGGTCGACCACAAACTGATATATGAAACATGTTTAAAACTGTTTTTCTGATTTTAAAACCATGTTTAAAAATATCAAACAAATTCCAAAAAAATGTAAAACTTTAGGAAATGATTGTAGACATGATAATACGCATGCTACAAAAACTGGTTTTCAAAAAGGATCTCCCAAATAAAAAATATCATCATTTTACAAAATAGTCCAAAACATGAAAATGTGAACATATGAGTTTTGACATTTTAGTTTAACCATGTTTTGAAACAATACAAAATGATTTTATAGACTTGAAGAAAGATGTAAACTATTGTTATGAAGTCTATAAACAATGAATATAGTATTTTATCAAAATACACATATAATGCACTAAAACATGATTTCATTGAACTAAATAAAATTGATATTGATGAAATCATATATATGCATGTAAGTATGAAACAAAAATATGTTTTCTAACTATATTCAATTGTTTCATATTAAAACTTGAAAACTCAAAAACATGTATGTATATATATATAACTAAATATACATAGAAACCAAAACTTAACTGTTTGTGGGAAAATTTGTAGTAAAAAGACAATGAAAGAAAAATTGATTTGTATTCTCTCAAAATCAATTACAATTTGGATTCCGATTACAAAAGAGAGGAGAATGAATTTGATTCTCCCCTTTATTTAAATCTGGGTTCTTCACGGTGGCGATGGAGTGCCTCCCTCGAATGCTCGCGTCGAGTTTGCTCTCCGTTGATGATCCGCACGTCTTGATTCACTGGAACGGTATCTTCTCCTCACGATTTGACGTTGTGGAGAACTTACGTGGCAAGTTTGAAACTCTAGATGAGTTGATAACTCTAAACGAGTTAGAAACTCTTGAAAAAGAGTTGATTTGAACCGAGAATCAGTTCTCAAGCCAAGGTCGAAGGCTTCAAGGAATGCTCCAAAGGATGAATGGCGATCTCTCAATCTACGATGCTCCCCCTTTGCTGCCAAGTCTAGATCTGAAAATGCCAGCCTGAAATCAAATGAGTTTACCCATATTTATAGGGAATTAAGGGGTATAACCCCCCCCCCCCTTAATTCTCTCCATAATGGGGTTGAGAGGGATATAACCGCCCCCTTAATCCGCTCCCAAGTGGGGCAGAAAATCCCTTAGATCATGGAGGGAAAATAGTTCCTACAACCGTTCAGGTCTTGCTTGAACGAGTCAAACGCCCATGTTGGCGTTCAGGAACTTAACTCCACATTTTAGACTGGAGACGCGGAGTTGGATACCCGCTGGGCGTTGAAAAACGCGGTTCCGACCCCAGCGTTTTAATATTGTAACGCGGGTCCGACTCCAGCGTTTTGATGTTGTAATGTGGGTTCGACCCCAGCGTTTTGATGTTGTAACGTGGGTTCGACCCTCGCGTTTTGATGTTGTAATGCGGGTCCGACTCCAGCGTTTTACTGTTGACACACGGGGAGGACCTCCGTGTTTTGGTGTTGATACACGGGGAGGACCTCCGCGTTTTGGTCTTAGAGCGCGGTGATGAGTTCTGCATCTTGCTTTGAAGAGATTACCAACAAGTAATCTCTTTTGTCATAGCGTTGCAAAGATCATTGTCTTGTAATCTTCGTCTTGGCTCCTTGAGAATATGAGAGTCGTCAGATTGTAACTCCCGATGTTAATTGTGAATGCTGTTGAACTAGAGCTTTCATCGGTTGTCGTGAAGGTCGTCAGATTGTAACCTTTAGCGATCTACGTGAAAGTCTTCAAATTGTAGCCTTTTAGAAGTCGTCAGATTGTAACTTTCATCATTGGTGTTTGATGGGGATAAGCTATCTATTATGATTTTTAGACAGCCTACAGAACCCCCTCCAAAGTTTTTGAAAGTTCGTGGTTGACTGGGACGAATTTTCGGAATACTTTGGATCTTAACTCTGATCTTGGAGCTGTTGATTCCTTATCATAAAGGAGTTGTTTTCTACACTCACTTCGAAGGCATCTTGGTTGAAGGGATTTGTCACATAGGACCTGTGTGAAGGTATGCGCCATAATCCTGCTTCTGGAATGTAGCGGTGAACTCTACATTTTGAACTTGAGACGCGGGTCTCACCCTTACATGTTGAATTTGGAACACGGGTGTGACCTAGGCGTTCGGTTTTTTGCATCGCGAGTCTGACCTCAGCGTTTGGTTTGAAACGCGGCTATGACCTTGGTGTTATCGTTTTTGCGACGCGGGTCTGACCTTGGCGTTTCGATGTGAGACGCGGAGGTGACTTTCATGCATTTTTTTGACTAAGTCTTTGAGACTTATCTTCAGCTTATTCGTTTCAAGTCTCGGCTCACATCCATTAAGCTAATGGATTTACGAACATGCATAGGATTTTTGGCAAACCCTCAGCCATCAACGGATTTGATAAGCCTTTACCGACTACCGTTTGAGTTGGGCTAGCATATGGATTGTCTAAGTCCGTTCCACATGTAACGTTGTGCTAAGAGAATGAACTCCCTTAGACTTGATGCTATGATTTTGAATCCATAGACTTTGTCATTTTTACGGCAAAAGACTAACCGGCGACGCGTATTAGGCGTAGACTTATCCCTACTTAGGATTTGGGATAAAGTTCCCCATGCGTGTAAGGCATGAATTTTGGCGTTATTAATAACAACCTGTTACGATGTTGAATATGTAGACTTTTATCCTTTTTACGGTGAAAGACTAACTGGCAACGCGTGTTAGGCATTGACTTATCCCTACTTAGGATTCGGAATAAAATTCCCCATGCGTGTGAGGCATGAATTTCGGCATTATTAATAACAACCTGCTACGATGTTGAATACGTAGACTTTTGTCCTTTTTAAGGTGAAAGACTAACCGGCAATGCGTGTTAGGCGTTGACTTATCCCTACTTAGGATTCGGGATAAAATTCCCCATGCGTGTGAGGCATGGATTTTGGTGTCCTTTTCACGACAAAAGACTAATCGGCAACGCATGTTAGGCGTAGACTTATCTCTAATTAGGGATCGAGATAAAGTCCCCCATGCGTGTAAGGCATGGATTCTGGCGTTATTAATAACAACCTGCTACGATGTTGAATACGTAGACTTTACCATTATTACGGGAATAGGCTACCCGGCAGCATGTGTTAGATGCAGACTTATCTCTAATTAGGGATCGAGATAAAGTCCCCCATGCGTGTAAGGCATGAATTTTTGGTGCTACGATGTTGAATACGTAGGCTTTGTTACTATTTCTTCCTGTGTTATATTTTCACTCGAAACACTGAAAGAAAATTGGAAGTTCCAGAGGTGTAGTATTAACTTGGCATGAATTTTCACTTAGAGTGAAATTTAGAAAATTTCTTCACTATCACTAGGATAATTCCAAAAAATCTTTAATCCGCTGGGGATTTTATAATGAAAATTTGCTATTCGTGTTGAAGAAGAATTAATAAGTTTATTGGGGGGGGTTTGGCTGTTAGAGGTATGATGTTAACCTAACAGTATTTTATGGACTTATCGCTTTATTAAAGAGAGTTGATAAGTGGATTGTTGCGATCAGGGCAACTTTGAAGACCTATCGCTCTATTGAAGAGAGTCGACAAGTGGATTTGGTTATCAGAGGTTTAGTGTTAACGTGACATGATTTGTGTTGCGATCGGAGCAACTTTGTGGACTTATCATCCTAATAAAAAGGATTGATAAGTGAATTTTGTCAGAGGTTTAGTATTAACGTGACGGGATTTGTGTTGCGATTGGAGCAACTTTGTAGACTTATCATCCTATTGACGAGGATTGATAAGTGGATTTGTCAGAGGTTTAGTGTTAACGTGACAGGATTTGTGTTGCGATCGGAGCAACTTTGTGGACTTATTATCCTATTAACGAGGATTGATAAGTGGATTTGTCAGAGGTTTAGTGTTAATGTGACAGGATTTGTGTTGCGATCAGAGCAACTTTGTGGACTTATCATCCTATTAACGAGGATTGATAAGTGGATTTGTCAGAGGTTTGATGTTAACGTGACAAGAAAATGTGTACTTGTGACTTGCACAAGATTTTGGGAATTAGCGTCTTGCTGGGGAGACTTGCTAGGTGAGTTTATCATCAGAAGCGATGAGTTTTGATGCTCGTGATTTGAATAAGATTTTGAAGACTTAGTGTCTTGCTGGGGAAGATTACGATTTGAGCAATTTTGAGGACCTATCATCCTATTGACAATGATTGATAAGTTGATTGTCAGAGGTATATTATTAACGTGACAAATTGGGAGTGATGCAAGCTGCATTCATACTCTATGGGGGTGATGATCGTCAGAAGTGTAATGTTAACTCGACGATATGAAAGATTCTTTACTCTTAATCTAATGGATTCCAAGTAACCAACCCCCAGTCTTGATTAAGACGTAGCAGGGGAATAAAAAGAGGTAGATAAGGCACATCGCCTAGTGAGGTACTATCCATGAAGTCGGAATAGAGGCACATCACCCGGTAGGCCATTATCTAATGAGTTTGACTATCAGAGGTAACGGTTAACGTGATAGTTTTCATGGACCCACCATCCTACTAAAGAGGATTGGCAAGTTGATGGACTATCAGAGGTAACAGTTAACGTGATAGTTTTGTGGACCTGCCATCCTATTGAAGAAGATTGGCAAATTGATGGACTATCAGAGGTAACCGTTAATGTGATAGTTTTGTGAACCTGCCATCCTATTGAAGAAGATTGGCAAGTTGATGGACTATCAGAGGTAACCATTAACGTGATAGTTTTATAGACCTGTCATCCTATTAAAGAAGATTGACAAGTTGATGGACTATCAGAGGTAACTGTTTACGTGATAGTTTTATGGACCTGTCATCCTATTAAAGAAGATTAGCAAGTTGATGGACTATCAGAGGTAGATGTTAACGTGATAGTTTTATGGACCTGTCATCCTATTGAAGAAGATTGACAAGTTGATGGACTATCAGAGGTAACTGTTTACATGATAGTTTTATGGACCTGCCATCCTATTGAAGAAGATTAGCAAGTTGATGGACTATCAGAGGTAACTGTTTACGTGATAGTTTTATGGACCTGCCATCCTGTTAAAGAGGATTAGCAAGTTGATGGACTATCAGAGGTAGATGTTAACGTGATAGTTTTATGGACTTGCCATCCTATTGAAGAGGATTGGCAGGAAAATTTGGGGGAAATTGACTATCAGAGGCGTATTGTTAACTTGATAGTTTTGACGGATTTCATGGTTGACAGAGGTATTTTATTGAACATGACAACTCAAAAAATTTATTATTCATAATCCAATGAACTACAAATAAACCAACCCCCAGTATTGAACAAGTGCAAGGGGAAGAAAACAAAAGGTAGACATGGCACATCGCCTAGTAGGCCACTATCTAACGAGTTTGACTATCAGAAGTGATTGTTAACGTGATAGTTATTAGACCCGCCATCCTACTGAAGAGGATTGGCTTCAGTAGTCGTAGTATCTTCTGGTTCTGACTGGGAAGAGTGAGCTTGGTCTGATTGCTCAGGAGAAGATTGGGCTTGGTCCGATTGCTCAGGTTGATCCTGCCTACTTTGTTCTTCAGCTTTGATCCTGGTAATAATCTTTTGAGCCTGTTCGCCTTGAGAGATCAGTTGTCTCCAGGAACAACATTCTGCAACCCCTATTCGAGCTAGGATGTTGGTCTGCAGGTTGTGTCGACAGGTCTCTACTAAGGTAGACTGTGTCATACCGGAGCCTCTTGACGAAGGCTTTGACGGACTCCCTCTTCTTCTGCTTAGTGGTGAGAAGAGTATGGATGGAGACTTCTGTATCCTCTTTAAAGAATCTTGATAGGAAGAGTCTCTCTAAATATGCCCACTTTTGAATACATCCGGCAGGCAGTTTCCTGAACCATTCAAAGGTAACTCCCTTGAGGGTGCCAATGAACAATCGAGCCAGAATGGCATCGTTTGATATCATATTCCCAGTCTGTGACTTAAAATGATATATATGTTGGTTCGGTGATCCTGTGCCGTCAAAAGTTTGTAGCGTCGGGACCTCGAATTTTGGAGGATAAGGGGCCGCATCCCATTCGGCAGGATAAGGCCTGGTAACTCCCTCATCTTGGAGCTCGCTTCTGTTAGCAATGACATTTAGGCGGGCTTCTTCCTCGATTTTTGCCGATTGAGGATTTTGCTCATTCTTAGCTTCTCTTCCTTCATCAGAGGAAGATTCGAGGTTGTGGGCTTCTTGGTCAGAAGCCGTGTCATCAACCATTTTTCCCTTCCCTTTGCTTGTGTGAGGTCGGGACGAAGACGTTCTTTCCCTTTGAGAAGATTCTTGCCTGAGTGGCGAATCTGTCTTCTGAGATTTGGCCTTGTCTGCGACGAGTTGAGTCAACAGGGCCAGGAGTTCATTGATGGCCTCCTGCTGAGATTTGAGCATGGCCTCTTGCTCATCAAGCCTCTTTGCAAGATCTTCATGGTTTCCCGTCATATAAGCGGAGCTCTCATGTTCAACAAAAGAGCTTGATGATTGGGACTCTGCAATGGCTGAGTGTTCATCATCAGAATTGATTCCTCTAGCTAACCTCTGATAGTTGACAGAGGGAATGGCTCTTGTTCACGTCCGAGTGCGTTGGTAGACTCCTTCAAACTCGTTAGCGATTTCTCTGACGGTCGGTGAACGACTTGTCTCAGAGTCATCAGAACTAGGACCCGAGGCTTTTCCTCTGCCGATTACATTGATAGTGACTCCAGGATACTCGGTCTCTGGAGACTTCTTCCTGTGAGAACATCGTCGTTGGTTGGGTAAAAGCAACGTTCGTAAATTGGTTGAACACAAACAGTTGGGCCGCATATGAGCAGCATTGACATCCCGAGAGGACCGTAAAAATCAGTCGTTCATATTGGAATGAATGAATGACTTGTTGCATCGGTCTTGCTCTCGATGTGAACTCTCTCAAATCTGTTGTAAAGATTCGAGGAGCATTACTCACTGATTGTGAGGTTTGAATTGGAACCCCCAGTCCATGATTGGACAAGACTTGCTCTTGGTGAATATGGATCTGGTTGAGATGCATTGAATCCATAAACTTCTTATATCCACCCCTTAATCTAGTCGCGCTATGCAGAGTATTCGGGGGTCTCGCGTTTGGCACTTGAAATGCGAAGGTCGCGTTTTGGTTTGGCGACATGAGGGTCGCGTTCTTCATTGTCGACGCGAAGGTTGTGTTTTGACTTGGAAACGCGAAGTTGAAGTTCGCGTTCAACGAAGGCTTGAGGTTCACGTTTTGGCTGTAAAATGCACCATTGAGGGCCACGTTCAGTCCGGTTCTCACGAAGTTCCTATTCGGGCTCATAGACGCGGAGCTCAGGGTCGCGTTTAGGCTCACGAACGCGAAGCGCGCGTTGGTTGGAGGATCGATTTTCTCGAAGTTGTGCCCGTCGTTGAGACCTTCTTCTTCGACGAGCAGCGTTCTTCTTGGCCTGTTTTAAGGCTTTTGCAATGATGTCGTCGGCGTTGACGGAGTTGGTCTCCGCGATGGGCTTTTTGTGACCCGATACTCGTCGCTTTGGCACGAGTTTAGCTAAAGCTGAGCCCACTCCATCGGAGGAGGGGCTGTCCGAGCAATCATGGCTAAAGGAGAGGGTTTCCTTCGGCATAGGAGCAACAGTTGGAACTTTGGTCTCCTTGGAGACTTTGTGGATCTTGCGCATAACTTTAGGGCTAAGGGATCCAGAGGAGATGGACTCCTCAAACTTGGCTTGATCAAACTCTACCACGAGAGTTTCGACGATCGTTCCAGTGAGATGAACATCGGATTGCGCCACCACTTCTTCATCAGAGAAGCTTTTCCCCAGCGGAGTCGCCATCTTTTGTTTGTGGGAAAATTTATAGTAAAAAGACAATGAAAGAAAAATTGATTTGTATTCTCTCAAAATCAATTACAATTTGGATTCCGATTATAAAAGAGAGGAGAATGAATTTGATTCTCCCCTTTATTTAAATCTGGGTTCTTCACGGTGGCGATGGAGTGCCTCCCTCGAATGCTCGCGTCGAGTTTGCTCTTCGTTGATGATCCGCACATCTTGATTCACTGGAATGGTATCTTCTCCTCACGATTTGACGTTGTGGAGAACTTGCGTGGCAAGTTTGAAACTCTGGACGAGTTGATAACTCTGAACGAGTTGGAAACTCTTGGAAAAGAGTTGATTTGAACCGAGAATCAGTTCTCAAGCCAAGGTCGAAGGCTTCAAGGAATGCTCCAAAGGATGAATGCCGATCTCTCAATCTACGATGCTCCCCCTTTGCTACCAAGTCCAGATCCAAAAATGCCAGCCTGAACTCAATTGAGTTTACCCATACTTATAGGGAATTAAGGGGTATAACCGCCCTCCCTTAATTCTCTCCATAATGGGGTTGAGAGGGGTGTAACCGCCCCCTTAATCCGCTCCCAAGTGGGGCAGAAATCCCTTAGATCATGGAGGGAAAATGGTTCTTGTAATCGTTCAGGTCTTGTTTGAACGAGTCAAACGCTCACGTTGGCGTTCAGGAACTTAACTCTGTATTTTAGACTGGAGACGCGGAGTTGGGTACCCGCTGGGCGTTGAAAAATGCGGGTCCGACCCCAGCGTTTTAATATTGTAACGCGGGTCCGACTCTAGCGTTTTGATATTGTAACGTGGGTTCGACCCCATCGTTTTGATGTTGTAACATGGGTTCGACCCTCGCGTTTTGATGTTGTAACGCGGGTCCGACTCCAGCGTTTTACTGTTGACATATGGGGAGGAGCCCCGTGTTTTGGTGTTGATACACGGGGAGGACCTCCGCGTTTTGGTCTTAGAGCGTGGTGATGAGTTCTGCATCTTGCTTTGAAGAGATTACCAACAAGTAATCTCTTTTGTCATAGCGTTGCAAAGATCATTGTCTTGTAATCTTCGTCTTAGCTCCTTGAGAATATGAGAGTCGTCAGATTGTAACTCCCGATGTTAATTGTGAATACTGTTGAACTAGAGCTTTCATCGGTTATCGTGAAGATCGTCAGATTGTAACCTTCAGCGATCTACGTGAAAGTCTTCAAATTGTAGCCTTTTGGAAGTCGTCAGATTGTAACTTCCATCATCGGTGTTTGATGGGGGATAAGCTATCTATTGTGATTTTTAGACAACCTACATTA
>BQKN01066049.1:1293942-1310597 GCA_022839385.1 Asparagus kiusianus
TATATATATATATATATATATATATATATATATACAAAGAAACCAATAAAATATGTGTGCATATTATATTGAGCTTAAAATACCAACACACATAATATAATACCTAAACTAAATGTTACACAATCAATCTTAATCTTCAATAAGTTTGACTTGGTACACTTGCAGATGAAGCTTGAACTTGAATCTTTAACTTGAATGTACGTTGCTTCACTCCACTATTCCGCCAACCTCCATTGGATATGATCGTGAATGCGTAATTCCATCTATCCTCCAACATGTTATTTGTCTATAATAAATAGAATTATAGAAACACTAGACAAACAACATTAGAAGTAAATTGTTTGTTAAACATCATCAAAACAAGAAGGCTAATAATATTTATAATATAATTGCATGTATTAGTTAAGTAATACAAAAATATTTTAAAATTATCCCAATTGCCTTCAAAGTGGAACAACATTGTTCCAATATGGAGGATGGGGTAAATTTTTACTATTGGGATAAAATTTTTGTATATGAGTGGGATAATTTTATCCCAAGTGGTGTAGTTGTCTCACTAGTGTTCCAAAAAACCAATAACACAAAAAGGTATTATTCTTGTTCCATTATCCCAATGAATAACACTATGAAATAGAATCCCCAAAATTATCTCATTATCCCCCAACATAGCCCCACCCAGAACCCCCCCCCCCCCCCCTCCCTTATGGCATCTCTAACCCATCGCACCAAAATGGTGCAAATTTTGTACCAAAATGGTGTAAAAGTCACATCTAATAGTAATTCACCTCCAACTCATTGCACCATTTTTTGCATCAAAAAAGAATATTCTCAGTATATTCTTTTTTATCTACTTTTATGTTATTATTTTTTATTCCCTATATTTTTAATTATTTCAACAATTAACCTCACATATCAAATTTTATTTTTTTCACATATTTTTCAAATAAAATGATTTATTATTTAAAAAATTAAACTAATAAAAAATAAAATTTTATTTTATTAATTAAAATAACTTGATTGCTAAAATATTATATTTTTATTATTGATATTACCAAAATATTACATTTAAGAACAAAACAGAAAATAAAATACAAGAAAATAATTAAACATTAACAACAATGTAAAAATTACAAATTTAATATGCACTTAACTATCTGAAATAGTGTATTCCTCCCATAAATGATATATCAATGCATTACGGAGCGCAATATGGGCATCTTTATCCTTGATTTGTCTATAATGTGTAATAAATTGAGTAAATCTTGTAGTTTCATCTGCTATAATATCAACTTCTAGTGTTGGTGCTTCCCTCACTTCTTGAATTGGTGCATAAAGGTCATGTTCATACTCGATTATCATATTATGCATAATAATACATGCAGTCATTATGTCATGTAATACATATTTTTTCAAAAACGTGATGATCCTGCCACAATTACAAATCATGATTGGAGAACTCTGAACGCACATTCTACATCTTTTCTACATGCTTCATGTTTCATGGGAAAAAAAATTCTTCCTACCTTGTGGCTGTTGGATTGTTTGTATAATAGTAGCCCATTTTGGATATATACCATCAGCTAAATAATAACCCATATTATACTCTTTTTCTTGAATAACATAGTGAGCTGGAGCAGCAATACCTTGAGCTAGATTAGAGAAAAGATTAGATGACTCCAGCACATTGATATCATTATTGGTGTCTGGCATAACAAAATATACGTGTCATATCCAAAGATCATAATCTGCCACAACTTCAAGGATAATAGTTGGTGACCCACTACATCCTGCGTATTGCCCAGACCACGCCGTTGGATAATTTTTCCATTTTCAATGCATACAATCAAGACTTCCTAACATTCCTGGAAAACCACGTTTTTTACCAATATAGAGTAGCCTAGCAATATCGGTAGCGTTAGGTGTTCGTAGATACCGCTCTGCGAATATTTCCACCATAGCACGACAAAATTTTGTCATACTTTCAATTGATGTTGACTCACCTATTTTAACGTATTCGTCCATAGCATCAGCTGGTAGACCGTATGCCAACATGCGAAAAACACATGTTACTTCTATAACGATGATAATCTTATTCTACCAAGTCCATCACTTCGTTGTTGGAAGTAATAGTCATGATCTTTCACTGCATCAACAATACGAAGGAACAAACTTATTGACATCTGATATCAATGACGAAACATATCTTCTCTAAAGCATGGATTATCGACAAAGTAATCTATGACCAAATTCTGATGTGTAGTTTCTCGATCACGGTTGATCACTGCATGATCGGGAATCGAGCCACCATGGATCGGTTGATAGTTTTGTTGACGTAAATTGTTAGCGAGGATCATGTTTTTGTTGATGTACTCACAAATTACTTCTTCAGTTTTATCAATCTCTGCAATAATATTGGACAGAAAATTATCATCATTCGAAGATGAAGATAATGATAAATATGATGGACCTCCAGCATCGAAATTCATTTTTAAAGTAAAAAAAGAATGACTGAAGTATGCAGAAATGGAGAATAATAATTTTAACACAACAACGACTAATTGTGTGGATGTACCTAATCTAGTATGCTATTTATAAAACTTTGCTTAGCTGTATACATTAAACAATGTGTAAAGTTGAGCTAATTTTAGGAAATGCTTTCGAGCTATTAACAAGTTGTCACAAAATTCAAATTTGCTTAGCTGTATACATTGGACAATGTGTAAAGCTGAGCTAATTTTAAAAAATGATTCCCACTCGTATAAAGCTTTCACACAATTCAAGGAAAGCTGAGTTGTGTATACGTTGAACAATATGTAAAGCTGAGCTGATTTCAAAAAATGGCTCCCACTCGTATAAAGCTTTTACACAATTCAAGGAAAGTTGAGCTGTGTATACGTTGGACAATGTGTAAAGTTGAGCTAATTTTAAAAAATGATTCCTACTCATATAAAACTTTCACACAATTCAAGGAAAGCTGAGCTATGTATACGTTAGATAATGTGTCAAGCTGACCTGATTTCAAAAAATGATTCCCACTCGTATAAAGCTTTCACACAATTCAAGGAAAGCTGAGTTGTGTATACGTTGGACAATATGTAAAGCTGAGTTGATTTCAAAAAATGATTCCCACTCGTATAAAACTTTCACACAATTCAAGAAAAGCTGAGCTGTATATACGTTGGATAATGTGTCAAGCTGACCTGATTTCAAAAAATGATTCACACTCGTATAAAGCTTTCACACAACTCAAGGAAAGCTGAGCTGTGTATACGTTGGATAATGTGTAAAGCTGAGCTGATTTCAAAAAATGATTCTCACTCGTATAAAACTTTCACACAATTCAAGGAAAGCTGAGCTGTGTATACGTTAGACAATGTGTCAAGCTGACCTGATTTCAAAAAATGATTCACACTTATATAAAGCTTTCACACAATTTAAGAAAAGCTGAACTGTATATACATTGGACAATGTGTAAAGTTGACCTGATTTCTAAAAATTATTCCCACTCGTATAAAGCTTTCACACAATTCAAGAAAAGCTGAGCTGTGTATACGTTGAACAATGTGTCAAACTGACCTGATTTTAAAAAATGATTCCCACCGACAACGTTGGACAATATGTAAAGCTGATCAGTTTGTACACAACGATTCAATTTCAAATGTTGACCACCGACAAATTCAAATTCAAATTCAAACAAAAAAACAAATTTGGATTGGCTATAAATAACATTCACAAAAATTCTACTTCAAACCACCCAATTCGAAGTATTTCTTCAAAGTATTTCTAATCTCCAAACCAATCGCTTTTTACAAAATAATGTCTGTTCGATCATCTGGATACACGGTTACTGAAGATGTGCTACTTTGTCAAGTATTCTTGGATATTTCTTAAGACCCTATTATCGGTAGAAACCAGTCTCGAGATGCATTTTGGTCTCGTGTGGAGGATAGATACAATGAACTTCGAGATCAGCATTTTGAGGTGCGTACGAGCCGATCAATTCATTCTCGAATGGAAATCATAAGTAATAAAGTAAGGAAATTGAATGCGTGCTTGAGACAAGTAGAGAATCTGAATCCGAGTAGTGCTTCAGATGAAGATATTGTAAGTATTCTATTAATTATCGTTTGAAATTTATTATTATTATTGAAATACATAACTTGATGTTCACTATAATTTGCAGTTAGTTTGAGCAAACATGTTATATATGCAAGAACCAAAGTACAAAAAAGGTTTTAAATTTGATCATGTCTGGAATATGGTTAAAATTTTGAAAAATTTAAAGATGATGTCCCTACAGCAAGACAAGTTGGTCGAAGACAACCCTAAAATGTGAACTTCGACTCGTCACAATCAGATAATCCCACTCCGGAATCTCCTATATTAACATCTCCTGGACTGTCATCATTTACTCCATCTGAACGACCTATTGGGGTAAAAAAAGCCAAATTAAAAAGGAAAAATGATGATAATGAGTCAAGTGTAGTGGACTCCATCGATACAAATAAAAACCGACTTATAGACAGGTTAGACAAGGCGAGCTTGGACAAGCAAGTAGCATTTGATATCGAACAAGAAAAGATAGCCATGAAAAAAGATAGAGATGAATGGAAAATTTTAATAAAAGATTTGAATTCAATTGCTGATTCAAACGTGCGTGAGTACATTCGAGCTCAACAGATTAAAATAATACAAAAAAGAAATCAACAAGAACAATGGTCTGCTTCTAAGTTTGGCAATTATTTCAATGATATTGGACACTCTGGATCCGATCTACCAGATTATTGAGAGTTGCTTGTCCATCGTATGTAATGTTATATGTTTAGTTTGTATTTTATATTTTATTTTAATGAAGTTTTATATATGTGTGTCAGTTTTTATATGTTATGTATTTCAGATATGTAATTTATATTTGAATTATGTATTAGGATTGCTCTTTATATTTCATGGGACTTTAATTACTTATAATGTCTAGATTTTAATATTATAATTAATAATAATATCTTTTAAATTTTAGCATTATTTTTATTTTTAAAAAATAATTATTTTGTCCAAATTATATAATTAGGGTAAAATTATAAAATTTAAATATTATTGGGGTTGTTTTATACATTTAATAAAATAATTAGGGTCAAATTGTAAATACATAAAAGTATGAGGTATAAATAAAAAATTAAAAAATAAAAAAAATAAAAAAATAGTAATACGGTGATGAACAGTGCGACGCCAAATATGGCGTCGCGCTGTTCATCACTGCTAAAATGCAGCGCAAATTGTCGCTGGGTTGGAGCTCAAACATAGCGGCAAATGCACTTTTTGCTGCATTTTGCCGATGCGATGGAGATGGTCTTAGAGCCTGTTTGGATTTGTAGGGGGTGAAGGGAAGTTAAGGGAAACTAGGTGAGAGAATGGAAGGGAAGAGAAGGGAGTTCCCTTCCCCTTGGTTACACCCCAATTTGGGGGGTAACAAATTTTATACTATTAGGGGGTGAAGCGAGGGGAACTAGGGTGAATAACTTCACCTCCTAAATGTTCCCAAACAAGATGAATGAAGGTGAATGGTTCCCCTAACTTCCCTTCACCCTTATTCCCCTTAATCCAAACAAGCCCTTAGGGTAAGGGAAGTAGTGCTTCCCCTCCTCTTCATTACACCCACCCCAATATCGACTGTAAAATTTTGGCCCAAATTCTATTAATTCCTCTCCTATATCTAAAATTAGATTTTTCTTCCCTTCCTCTCTTTATTCTCCATCTAAATAGGCCATAAGTATAAGCGTTCAATCTTATTGCTAGAGATATACAAGTGGACTCTAAACCACCAAAAATAGTAATGCACTTAAGTACCATATAGTTTCCCATTTGTTACCCTTTAAAGGCCAGTTTGGTGGGGTTATTTTTGCTCGAAAGTTAGGCTACATTAGCTTTTACACATTTATCTCGTTCGGTTGAGCAAATAGAAGGCTACGGTAGCCTTCTCACAAAAATGAACCGTTTTGAATAGATTTTACTGTAGCTAGCAGGTCTAGTTGTCTTATAGTTGCAGCAGCTTTCATGTGGTTTACAAAAAAAAAGAACCAAACAGGCCCTAAATACCTCAAGTTGTATTCTAGTGCCAAAATAGTAATAATAATCATAATAATATCATAAAGTTGCTAAATTTTGTATGTTACTATCGTTGATCATGTAAATGTGACAATTTTCACTAGAATGTTCCTATGTGATAGTTACGTACTAATTTTAAAGCTTTCTAATTATCAATATTTATTAAATTTATCATTTGAAATATCCTAACTCTATTTTAAAGTTGAACTGAAAGAAGTTTGAAAAAGAAATTTACTGCAGTTACCAGGTCTAGTTGTTTTCTAGCTGCAACAGCTTTCATGTGGTTTACAAAAAAGAACCAAACTGGCCCAAAATACCTCAAATTGTATTCTAGTGCCAAATAGTAAAATAATAATAATAATAATATCATAAAGTTGCCAAAATTTGTATGTTACTATCGTTGATCATGTAAATGTGACAATTTTCAGTAAAATGTTTTTATGTGATAGTTACATACTAATTTTAAAGCTTTCTAATTATTAATATTTATTAAATTTATCATTTGAAATATCTTAACTCTATTTTAAAGTTGAACTAAAAGAAGTTTGAAAAACAAAAAATTTACTGTAGTTACCATAGTTGTTTTCTAGCTACAACAGCTTTCATGTGGTTTACAAAAAAGAACCAAACAGGCCGTAAATACCTCAAGTTGTATTCTAGTGCCAAAATAGTAGTAGTAATAATAATAATAATAACAATATCATAAAGTTGTCGAAATTTGTATGTTACTACAGTTGATCATGTAAATGTGATAAATTTCACTAGAATGTTTCTATGTGATACTTACATACTAATTTTAAAGCTTTCTAATTATTAATATTTATTAAATTTATCATTTGAAATATCCTAACTCTATTTTAAAGTTGAACTGAAAGAAGTTTAAAAAGAAATTTACTGTAGTTAACAGGTCTAGTTGTTTTCTAGCTGCAACAGCTTTCATATGGTTTACAAAAAAGAACCAAACATGCCCTAAATACATCAAATTGTATTCTAGTTCCAAAATAGTAATAATAATAATAATAATAATAATAATATCATAAAGTTGCCAAAATTTGTATGTTACTACCGTTGATCATGTATATGTGATAATTTTCACTAGAATGTTTCTATGTGATACTTACATACTAATTTTAAAGCTTTCTAATTATTAATAGTTATTAAATTTATCATTTAAAATATCCTAACTCTATTTTAAAGTTGAACTAAAAGAAGTTTAAAAAAGAAATTCACTACAGTTACCATGTCTAGCTGTTTTCTAGCTGCAGCAACTTTCATGTGGTTTACAAAAAAGAACCAAACAAACCCTAAATACCTCAAGTTGTATTCTAGTGCCAAAATAGTAATAGTAATAATAATAATAATAATATCATAAAGTTGCCAAAATTTTTATGTTACTACCGTTGATCATGTAAATATGACAATTTTCACTAGAATGTTTCTATGTGATAGTTACATACTACTTTTAAAGCTTTCTAATCATTAATATTTTTTAAATTTATCATTTGAAATATTCTAACTCTATTTTAAAGTTGAACTGAAAGAAGTTTGAAAAAGAAATTTACTATAGTTAATAGGTCTAGTTGTTTTCTAGCTACAGCAGCTTTCATGTGGTTTACAAAAAAAAAACCAAAGAGGCCCTAAATACCTCTTGTATTCTAGTGCCAAAGTAGTAGTAGTAGTAGTAGTAATAATAATAATAATAATAATAATAATAATAATAATAATAATAATAATATCATAAAGTTGCCAAAATTTGTATGTTACTACCGTTGATCATGTAAATGTGACAATTTTCACTTGAATGTTTCTATGTGATACTTACATACTAATTTTAAAGCTTTCTAATCATTAAAATTTATTAAATTTATCATTTGAAATATCCTAACTCTATTTTAAAGTTGAACTAAAAGAAGTTTGAAAAAGAAAATTTACTGTAGCTACCAGGTCTAGTTGTTCTCTAGCTGCAAACAACTTTCATGTGGTTTACAAAGAAGAACCAAACATGCCCTAAATACCTCAAGTTGTATTCTAGTGCCAAAATAGTAATAGTAATAATAATAATAATAACAATATCATAAAGTTGCCAAAATTTGTATGTTACTACCATTGATCATGCAAATGTGACAATTTTCACTAGAATGTTTCTATGTGATACTTACATACTAATTTTAAAGCTTTCTAATCATTAATATTTATTAAATTTATCATTTGAAATATCCTAACTCTATTTTAAAGTTTAACTAACAGAAGCTTGAAAAAGAAATTTGGTGGTTTTAATAGAAATTTAACAAATACTATTGGTTATAAAGCTATAAATTTAGCACATTCAGGTAAAAATTTTCACATTTATATGATCGATGATAGTAACATGTAAAATTTAGAAACTTTATTGGTTTTTTTGCACCAAAATACAACTCGTGGTATTTAAGTGCAATAAGTGAGAAACTATATGGTATTTTAGTGTGATTACCCTAGAAAAAAGGGTTCCATTTTAAAGGGGTTAATTGGATCGTTGGTCACTGTATTTACCTTCCAATTGGTTCTTTATATCTATATTTTTGATTTGCTTGGATGATCAAAGGTCATGTGAATACATACTAATTGGATGGATTGAGATCCTCTCCAATTAGTGGTAATTGGAGATGATCTAATTCTCTCAATTTTTATCGTCTATACCACCTTCAATAGATGAAATCATGTCATGTAAGATTTTTATTATCAAATATAGTGATTTGACTAGAGTGGTTTTCAAGTTTACAAATGGTTTTCATGACCATAGTGGTTTACAAGCTAAAATTAAAAATCTTACGTGGCATGCTCTCATCCATTGAATTTGATATTGACAGTAGGATTGTGAGAATTAGACTCTCTTTAATTACCATCTAGCTAGAGAGGATTCGGATCCTAAAAATTGATAATCACTTCTAACACATTTTACATTTTCTTTCATTTTACCTTTATATTTTCATTAATATTTATGAAATAAAATTCACTCAGTATGTCACAAGGTAACTTTTTCAAGAACAAAATGATAAATGCAATATAATTGCCTAACACAAATTGCCTGATATATCATAAATTTTTATTACCATAAGTGATCAAAATGTTCCACGTAGAAATAAGTATATTATATTAAATGATCAAGACTTTTTGTATGTCACGTTAGTAGATTGTCAGAATGTGATATGTCAATTGATGATCCAATTAGTATTTCATTATATGATTAGCTATCCAAGCAAATGAAACATACATATATAGATATCCAATTAAGTGAAAAATATATTGACTAACGATCCAATTAACCTAGAGTCGTTAGTTCAGAAGTTAAGAATAGATTGTACTTGGAAGCGTGGATCGAGATCCTCTGTTGATCGGGTGACACGAATAGAATGCCTTGCAAGGGAATAAGATTAGAAATGGGGTGCAAGTTTAGATTTTAAAAATAAAAATCTAAACTAGTGAACATGATTTGCTATATATACGAACTATCTAAAAAATAAACTTCAAACAAATTAGAATCATCAAAATCAACGTTATAAAAAATCCATAGTTGCTTTTAGTTTTTACCACTTGATGCATGATTGAAAACACACAGAAAAATTTTAGAATTTTTATTTCTAAGTAGTTCGCGTGTAGACCACATACATCAATTTCGATTTTCAAATTCAAACTTTGAAAATTGCGTTGACATTATCCATATGTTGAATACTGTTGATAACAGTCTACCACTTAACAAATAAATAATAACAAAATATTCTAATAAAAGATTTATTCTCTGTTAATGTTCAATTTACATTTAATTGACCTCAAGGTGTACTTTTTTGTGTTTATGCTTTGCTCCCGCAGTTATGCTTTCCTTCAGACTGCGGTGCTATCCTCTAAATCTGAGGGTATTGCACTTACTTTGAGCTGCCTTTTAAAATCTATCAAGATGCTATCTGTTTTAAGTACTTACTGAATAGGAATCTTTCGCATTATCACAGGAGGAAAAGAAGATTGAGGAACCAAATTCATTACAAATCCTCAATTTGTGGGCTTTTAACAGAAAAATGCATATTTTATTGAAAATAATATTACAAGCAGAAATTTAACGTACACCAATACCTCTGTCCACAATTAGTTTATCCAACATTGTCATGATGATGCAGATGTTTTTGTTGGACAAGGAAACAATAATTGAATCATTTTGCAACTAAAAAACATTGGAGAGAGTAACACATGAAGAAATTGAAAGGAAAGAGAAAATTAAAAAATAATAACATAAAAGTTAAGCGACAATATCTCATAATCGAGAAATTCTTTCGATCTCCTTGACTATTAGTAGTCTTCTCCTTCTTCCTTTTTTTTTTGCGCCTGTTCCGAGTTCCTCTGGTCATCAAGAAATTCTTTCCATCTCCTTGATTATTTGAAATTTAACACACACCAACACTTCTATCTACAATTAGTTTATCTAACATTGCCATGATGATGTAGATGTTTTTGTTGGGCAATGAAGCAATAATTGAATCATTTTGCAAATAAAAAACATGGGAGAAAGTAGCACATGAAGAAAATAGAAGGAAAAAAAATTAAAAATAATAACAAAAAGTTAAGCGATAATATCTGGTAATCGAGAAATTCTTTCGATCTCCTTGATTATTAGATCTTTTTCCTCATCATCACCACCTAAAGTAAATACAACCCAAATGAATATGCAAATGAAAAGAGAGGAATAGAAATGAGTATGCAAAAGAAAAGAGTCGAATAGAAATGAGTATGCAAAAGAAAAGAGTGGAATAGAAATAAGTGTTCTGACATAATGTATAACAAGAAAATCACTTCAATATATGCATGTTGATATTAATATTTATCGATCTAACCGGATTATATATACACATGAGTGTATGTATGCATTAACTTAAGAAGCACACAGTTTGTGAGAAATAGATGTAACTGAGAAGTTGCCCCCCCCGCCGCCCCCCCCCCTAGACCTTTGTTCATAGGAAGATTGTTTAGTAGCAGCAACAATTCTTGATGCTTTTGTGCTAAGACCTCAATTATCTCTCGTGGCTTTTGTGGATTAATGGCAAATACCTGATGTGACCATATAAACATTTAAAAACCAAATGCAAAAGGGAAATTTAGTTGGCGAGTATGAAACCTACTTCATTAACAACTAATTCCATGTTTGGATTGCGTACTTGTTTTATCCCGGATTAAATTAACTCACTATAGTCCTAGGATATAATAAAGACTATATAGTGAGTTTTTAATAATTTGTTTGGTTCAATTCAGAATTAACACTTGCAGTACCTATGTCATGTTTGGAAACTCGTCATTATAAAGTGGTATATGATTAGAATATAATAGCAAATGTCCATAATGTCCTTTCCTTACAATCTTATGTAATTAAATCTATCTATTTATCCCATCATAACCAAATTCTAATATTCAACTATTTCTTCTGCAATTTTTAGAAACTACATAAACCATCAAACATCTTTTACATCTCTCGCCCCTATTGAAGCCACTAGTGCAAATGGTACTAAATCAGGTGAATAACCACTTGGTGCTTGCTAAATATATTGCGCTATAATTAACCATCAAATTAGATGCATAATATAGCACAATGAACACGTTAAAAAGCTTAAGTGGGTACATGCATTTCAAGAGATGCTTGCAGTGGAACGGTGTCTGGAATTTTTGTCACTGGAATGGTGCTTCGTTGTTTTTCTTTTGTTAGATGATGTCAAAAGAAAGTGTGAGGGAGATATTAGAGAAGGTAATCCTAGACAATTTTTAGGAAAGTCAAGAGGTAATGAGGTCTTTTTGTATCTAATCCCAAGTATAGTCCCGGACTATACTAACACCCTCCTTCCCCACTTTGTTTAGTCCGAAATCTCTGGACTACTTTAGTTTAAAGGATAAAATGTTATTAACTCAAGATAGTACCCAACCCAAACATGACCTTAGGAGTATATACTTCCATGATGTTGCATCCATTATTTTATTTAAGTTTTTTTTGAGGAAAAAGAGGACCTTAGCTCATATTATTATCAGAGTGAAAGAACATAATACAAAAGATGTTCAATGGAAATAACTTGATAATGAGAGGCAACCAAGTAGACCAAAAAGGAAGAGTTACCTTGAAAATGTGGAATGCTGAAATCTGAATGTTTTTGCTTGAATCCTACAAAATTATGGATTCTCTTGTTAGAGGGTAAAAGAGGAAACAGAAAAAAAAAACCGACAGCAGTGTATCATAAGAACTCAACTTTATTCTGATGTGTACACCCTATGGAAAAATATGATCATAAGTAAGCGAAGTTAGGTCAATGAAATCAAAAGAAAACACTACCTTCAACAAAGCAATCATAGTCTTCAAGTATCGAACTTCTAAGATATAACGCTTCATTATTTGTGAATTTTGAGGCTCCAAAACAAAAATCCGAAAGAAACTAAAATATATCATCCCGTTATCAGTCCATACTTCAAAACATGCTGAGTCAAACTCAATCAAAATGTTCATCATTAAGTGCCTAACCTTCAATGATTGCCTTCTTGTCACATAATTTGGAGAAGCCAATAGTCTGTCATAGCTCTCAAAGAACTGGAACAAAATTCTAGAATCAGATTGAGCTGAATTAGACAAGTTGCCAAAATAATAGACTGAAATTTCATGTCATAAGCTTGTCTATAAGCTTACCACTTCGTAATGTACACTCAAATACTGTGATACTGCTGTCTCATGTTTAGTAAGCAACTCCTACCAAATATTTAGCTCAGAGTATAAGGGAAAAAACAATGAGTTGGACATATTTCAAAACAATCATATCACACATAAAGGGTGAAACTAACCTTGAAGGTAGCAAGGGCATCAGAAGCAATATCAAAGTTTGGTAATTCAACATACTTGAAGAACAACTCAAAGCTTCTTGATTCCAATACGTATCTGAAATCGCACTACAAAATCAAAATGTGTGAAGAAATCAAACCGATTTGTCGCAAGATGATGCCAACTATACCCCTGGAGAAAGAAATAATACAGAGCTATTATTCAGTTTGTGATTGTTCATGAGTTCTACATTACTTTAGAACTATTATTCGCTTGACTTTCTTTTTTTATTGCCACATCCACCATGACAAAAAAATAAAAGAAAAGTAAAAGAATATAAATACTAGGTCCTCTCAGGTTCTAATTATTTAGCCTCATAGTGATACTTATGGGAACATTTGTATCTTCACAATCAGGTTTACAGTTCGTTAATTATATGATTTGTTAAGCCACAAAACCAAAGATAAGAGATCATGATCATCAAGCTATCCAATGTATATTCACACATATTAACAGTTCAGATTTAGAATAAGATAAAAAAGAACATCATATGAGAACGTGAAAAGTTAACTTCAATAAAAGAGTTAAAAGACCTTACTTTGCAAGTGATGGATATTTGATGCATTCCCTCGACATACTACCACAATTGAGAGCAATCTCCTTGTTATTATAACTGTTATAGAACATATTGTTAGCTGAATCAAGGTTCATTAGACAATAAAGAAAAGATCCAGATGAAAAGTAATACTTAAATATTTTAATAGAAGTTTAAATTCTGGTATCTTTCCTGTTCAAGTCAAACTCCGAGTAAAAAAGGGTCTTACAAAATTTTAACTTCTCTGAAGTGCTCGGAGTATGCATGATAAAAGATTTTTTGGTGGTATTTTATGGCTCTATATTAGTATACGTAAGAACAAAGTGAAAGAGCATAACAAAAACTTGGCAATTATTAGTTTAAACCACTTATTATATACAAGAAAACACACAAACAAAAAGGAAGGGGAAAAAAAGCATGAGGCTGTGTGCAGTCAACACTGGAAACAGATAAGCTTTAAAGAAACTGGTTAAATATTGTAAATAAAATAAAGGTAGCAGGACCTAAATAAAACTTGCTACGGTAATACTTCAACGGACCTAAATGGGATAGAGAAGTCTTAATTATGCTTGAAAGTTTTACACCAAGGGGTTGCCATACTGTAGAACCATTTATAGCAATCTATCATCTAAGCAAATGATGAGCATTCTCTGTAAATCTTATTGCATATAACTTGTTGTGAAGTTTAGTACAATGTTGGAATCAAAAAATGATTTAAGATAACATGATATGACTACTATAAAATCATAGATTTCTAGTTTCAGCATGATTGTGCATGGGATAAAGAAAGAAAAAACATGCAAAAAACTAATGTTGTGTATGAATGTTGACTTACCAAAATATAAGTAAGTCCAAAAGTTCCAAATGTTTCTCGATATAATCAACGCAACAAAATCTAGAGCCAACTTGTTGCCTCAACAGAATTCCCCAGCAGTGGGCTAAATCTTTTCTAGTCTGTTAATGCCTCAATAAACTTTAGCATTTAAAGAAACAAAATTTTTTGATAGATATAAGGTAAACTTACCTCCCAACCCAAGCTTGGCAACTTCTGGACGAAAAGAGGAAGAACATCCTCTTTGCAAATTTCAATGGCTATTTGAGTAACCTGATCTTGATTTGGTTCAGCTTCTCCATATTCTCAGAGCATTCGCTTCATTGATACAATATTCTTTCAACTTCTTCTAGAGCCTAATATGAAAATAATGCATAAATTAAAAGGATAAATTAAGTAAAGTTGCATCTAGTAACATCCTTATACTACTAGACTACTATCTCTCTCACTCCCCCCATCCTTATCTGGTATGAATTTACTAGGTTTTTATTTCACGGGCATGATTTCAGGTACATCTCCCCTTTTCAACAGGATAATTGGGTTACTCCTGCCTTATTCTATGTGAATGCTTTCATTTAATATCCAATTTACATTGATTTTGAAGGATTATTGTAATAAAAAAATTTTATTCATATGGAGAATTATTTACAATCTATCTTCATAGTTCTCCTATTGGTGCTACAAATTTCTTAATGGTTTGTGGCTGGAATCCTAATCTTTCTTCCAAACAATGAATATTTAAATCTCAGCTATAAGTTTAGTTGGGTCTATTTAACAAATTATTTTCTCTATTTGCAGGGCTTTTTAGAGGATTGAGACTGATTAATTTTGTGTAAGTCCTTGAAGGCATCATATTTCTCTCTATACCGGTATAGTCCAAAGTATTTCTGTATATGTAGCATAACTGGAAACTTCATGTGGTAGGAACTACATTTTTTTCTCTTTGCATTGGCTTGAAATAGGCATGACACTGCCGTGGGAATTATTGTGATTTCATCTTATTGATTTCGTTGTGCTATGTGCAATGATATCAAGCTGTATAGCAAATATGTGAAGAATTGTTAAGACTTAAGTGGAATAGAATATTGATTCGAATTATTGTTAGTTGAATTTTCTCTTTTCCCCTCAGTCAGAAAACTTATAGTTCCACCCTTATCATTAGGCACTATGTTCACACTTTGGTGGGGCTAGCTTTATGCATATTTATAGTTTTATATTATATTAGTATTAGTATTATCCACGGAGATAATACCTATCTTATTTATCATTAAACAAGTCATTTTAGCTTTCCTGTGTCCTATTATACACCACTTAATTATGTCTCTACTCTTTTTCCTCCCCCATCGACGCACATATCACTTTCTCGAATTATGTGAATTGCACGGGGAACATACTAGTATATGCAGAGTCTGAATCTTAACTAGCAAATAGAAAGTACGGCCACAACTGATACTCAAAGAATAAAATGCACGTCAGTGTTGATAATTATATTACTATTAACTGCTCAAACAGCATCGTGTTGGAATAAGCTGTAATTATGACAGTGTCGATTATAAACCAATAGCCCTCAGTTTGTAACATGAAGAATAGATAGGTACATTTTGCAACCACCTCTCCTCAATGTGCCTCATGTGTTGGTTAGCTGCATCGCATGATTGCTTACGACCATGTAACTGGTTAATCAAATATATAGATAGTAAGCATATTCTTTTATCAAATTTACCAAAATAATGACTAAACAACCGTACAAATTATATTGTGTAAAATTAGTCAATAAAAAGCGTAACTTTTTGGGGGCCCAAATATGCTTGTCAAGACGCATTAACCTGATTCTCAAATAAAAAAAAAGGGTGCTTTCTTACTCAGTAAAGTGTTTTATTACCAAATTTGCTCTTGATGACATCATTAGAGCCGTGCTTCACAATTTCAATAGATTGTAAATTACAAATTTAGGCTCGAGCTGAACAACTGCTGTGGAAAAATACTAAAATCACAAACTAATTGAGCTCTTCATATGGGACCGGAAAGCGTTATCTGACGACTCTGGCAATAACGCCAACGAGTCATTTTGATTCCCCCATCAACTTCATATGAAATTGGGCAATCAAGGTTTATTAAAATTCAACCTTATACTCTCAATCTACTTCATATATACTATTATAAAAGTGTGTTGGTATGTTAAAACATTTCTCCCGAAAATACCCTTCAAAACACATACATACATCCATAAAACACATACATGCATACATATAAACACATACATAGATATGCATACATTATTAATAATGTCATAACTCTCCTATTAATTATCC
>BQKN01066049.1:1315597-1326868 GCA_022839385.1 Asparagus kiusianus
TATATATATATTATTTTAATTTTAATATAATATTTTAAAAATATTACATTGAATAAAGTAAAATATTATAATATTTTATAAAGTACAATATATCCTATGATACTATATTATAATATATTTAATTAAATAATATATTATTAAAATATTATATTAAATATATTATTCATATATTATATCAATTATTATATAATATAGCATACTAATATAATGTTAATTAGTAATTATTATATAATATATTATATTTTTGTATAAATAAAATAATATATTATATTAAATATTATATTATTAAAATATTATACTAAATATATTAATATTATATTATATTAATTATTACATATAGTATAGCATGCTAATATAATATAATACAATACAATATAATAATTAATAATAATAATTTATAAGTATAGTATAATATATTATATTTTAATATAAAGTAAAATAGTATTTATATTATAATAATATACTAAATAATATACTAAACCAATTGAATAAGTTAATTTAGAAGTAATTAATAGATAAAATTATATTTTAATAAGATGCCACGCATCAATTATCCCACATGAATTGTCAAATCAAATGCTGGAATTATCCCATTATCCCATTTTATCCCACTTTACCCCACTCAAAATATCTCAAAGGGGTAAAATTGTTCCATTAGAACACTTTTTCCACTTGGCCCCAATTTGTCCCAACCAATAACCCTCTAAGGGCCGCAAATAAAACTTCAAGGAGGCTATTTAATATAGGCTGATACTACAGGGCCGTTCGCAATTAGCTCTTTACCCCCGCCCCTCCTTTTGGTTTTTTTTTTTTTTTCTCTACTTTTTGGGGGGCAGGTGGTGGGGTTGTGGGCTGGTTTGTACAAAATAGCAGTGAGTCAACCCTTTCAACTCTTGAGAACTCTGAAGCAGCGCAAGAGGCATCATAAATTTCTGTAGCCAGAGTGTTCTGCGTGCTCAGTTTGGTCTTCAAGTTTTATAAAAGTTACAGCAACGGCCATGATTTCGTGCTGGCAAGTTTCAGGGATCGGATTGTAACATTTCACAATGACATTAACATGCTCTGTTCCGTGATTTCGCCGAGGCCAGATTATCTCAAAGCAACAAAGCTTTACATAAAGAAATGTACAGAAACCAAGATTAGGATAACCGATGAAAAAGCACCAAACTTGATTACGTGCAAGTTTCACTAGAGCAGATGCTTGCGAAGCACTGGAGTGAATTCAGTCAGCCTCTCAATGTTGCTGCACAAGTCACGTACTCTGCATGCTAGCCTGCAACCACGGTGTTAAGGCAAAAGGTCAATGTCGACCAAGCTAGGTTGGCTAAAAGATGTTTTGTTTCAAAGTATGGTTAACTGCACATAAACCCCCGTAGTTTCATTGCTTGAACTTACTACCCTTGTAGTTTCGATTTTACAGATAGACCCCTGGGTTAAATCTTTCTCTCTTTTACCCTCTGATAGACTCGCTATTTTCACGCAGATGCAATATCTGCCAAAATTTCACGAAGGGTATGAGAGTCAAAAATTTAAACCCAGGGTTCTATCTGCAACAATGAAACTATAGGGCTAGTAAGTGCAAAACAGCAATACCACAGGAGGTTTATGTGCAATTAACCCTAAATTCAATTTCAAAAAACATAAACTTTCAGAAACCAAGTTTTCGGTACTGTGTCGCTTGAAAATTTTGCTGATTACATAGGGAAATGGTATTATGAAAAATATATCACATACTTAAGTGTAGGAAATTTTGAGAAGCATAGTACCTCGGAATTAGGGTGGACAACTAATCAACTTCTCCCAATCAACCTGGTTTGGTCACTGTATAGCAGGCAGAGATCACACCAGAAGGTAAAGAAACAGGCATACAATACAAAAGAGAAGAAATAGGCAAACATCTACCGTTCTGGAAGACGGGGTGTGCCCCGGTGAAGGAGCAACACATGCTGGACTCCGCTCCATCGTGAAGTCAGGGCATGCATGCAGCTCAGTGCTTTTTCCGGAGCCTTGAAATGCATATCTATACACAGGTAATTTTTCTAATCCCACTGGGGAAGTCTTGGAGCTTATTTCACTTGTTTCCTCAGTCATCGCATAATCTGACTAATAAGATTTTTTTTTTCAAAGGCGAGTAATCAACCAGCCGAAGAACAATGTAAAAGCTTAATTGCACATATACCCCCCTGTAGTATTGCTGTTTTGAACTGATCATGCCTGTAGTTTCATCATTGCAGATAGACCATGCAGGTTAAAATTTTTGACTCTTCTGCCCTTGGAGAAACTTAGCAGATATTGCCCCTGGGCAAAATTAGTGAGTCTATCTGAGGGAAAAAGAGTCAGAAAAATTTAACCCAAAGGGTCTTTGCAACAAAGGAACTACAGGGTCAGTAAGTTAGAAACAATGATAACTACAGGGGGTCTATGCGCGATGAACTCTAATGTAAATATCATGTAACTGACCAGGAATTAAGGAAATTGATCATACATTTCCCATATCTTTGATGTGCACAACAATAAGTGTAATGTCATCGGTCCTACTCTCATGTTCTAACCACGTCTTGTATGATTCTGCAGCTATTGCCGCACAGGCATCACGGGGGTCCTTGAAGCCAGCAACCTGCAGTATAGAGATGAACCTCAACAAGGAATCTAATACGCAGATAAGCATGCAATAACTCTGAGGCGATAAAATATATCCATCAAGTTTGTTATGTACTTCAGAAAAGAAATAGTGTAGCGAGAGGCCTAGTTGCTGAATGGAAGGACGTGTTATGTTTGATATACAAGGGCAGCCGATATAAGGCTTTCCCCTTCGACAGTTTTATCACATTTATGTCATCCACAAAACAGATATTAAATCTTGAAATATAAACCTGTCAAGAGGTTCAACAATAATAGCCACTCTAAAAAAAAATTCTAATATCTATCTTGATAGTTTAGCTGAATCAGTGTCTCAGAAGACATTGGATGCTATGGGACACTACACCCAGCGCCCAGACGCCAAAGCAGGCTTGGACTAGTGTTACTAATATTAAGTATGAAATTACATATTACAGTAAGAATATTAAATTTCTTTTGATAATAATTGAAAGAAATGATTAACAAATAAAAGTGTTAAATTTGCATCATGACTCGCTATCATATTTATCCCTTTGACCAGCATTTATGTTTATGCACACCGAGAAATCTAGTGAAGACAAGGACTTCTTTACAAGAAGTGAACAAAGCTATTGCTAAAACTTATTTGCAAAACTACTGGAAATAGCTAGTAAAATTTCAACCATAGTTATCTCTCTGGCATCAAATAATTCTCATCACTCCCAAGTTAGGAGAACCAGAAATGAGAAGAAAAATAACTTATACTTCCTGTCTAGTTCTATAACTATCCTCATAAAACCTTCTTTCGAGCACACAACAACATAGATAACAGCAAAAGGAAAGATAAAGCGTTCTTCAGCTTCTTGAGTTGATAGCAATACAACCTCTTCTTTCCACCTTTTAGCAGATTGGAATACAAATCTATCATTGCATTGTTGAGTTTACAAGACATACACACAATTAATAGCTTTTCAAATATCTATTGGAAAACTCGTGTAATATAAAATATTAAGCCTAAACATTGTACTCTGGCATCCTCATACTCATATTCCTAACTCCAACAGAGCCTCATGCAAAGATTAAGTAATGGTTGAGGTTGTCAAAGTATATATGAAGGAAACAAGCTATTCACTATAACTATTTTTAAACCAAACATCAGCATAAAGTTATAACTTAAGACTTACGACTCCGAAATCTAATGAGAAAAATTCCCATCTAGACAGAGACCCACAATTGATGCCTTCCTTTAATCAGAGAAAGTATAAGATCCTAAACCTTTGCCAACAGACAATCATCTTTCAGAAGATTTCTTCCAATAGGAACACTCTTCTACCAAAAAAAAAAATAACCACATACTATCTAATCTTAATTGAGAGGCCTTATCTCTCCCTGTACTATCACAAAAGAACTTCTCAAAGTATATAGAACATAATGTGTCCGAGAAAAAGTGAACATCCTATCCAAGGGTCAATATCATTTTCCTCAATATTGAACTTCCTCTTAATGTTCCTCACCTTTAAACATGTAGCAAGTTTCAAACTTCTCTAGAGAGGGAGGGAGGAATTTAGTCTTATGAAGGTGTAGAGTGTTTCTGCCTGCATTCTTTGGGAATTCTTAAAAGTTGTACGCAATCAGAGTATCATATAGAGATCTAAAATGATGCAACAAACAGAAGAAAGAGGATTACTTTATGGTTTTGGACTCAAGTATCTAGACTTGGTAAAACTTGAAGTGAGCTATTGGATTCACTTATGGTCATTGACATCTAGAAGAGGTAATATGATTTGTTTTCCACTGCCAGTGGATTGAGGAACAGCTTCATGGCTTGACTCAATCATAGAGACCTACATCTAAAAAGAGGCAGTGAAAACAAGTGAAATAACTCTTGAATAGCCCTTGCAGCAGCATATTCCTTCTACCCTCTCCTTCTCACTGTCGTAAGTTTATGATTCGATAGTGCTTACGTGCTATGGTACAACTAAACTCCTCAAATTCATTCAAAATGAAACCACATAAAACTCAAAGCTTTTAATCTTATCTAGTAGCACTATCGTAAAATTTTATACACTGTAACGTAATACCCGTGAGGGCAGATGAAGGACCTTTTTTTCTTTTCAGTTATAGCCAAAGTTGACGAAATGATCATCCGTAAACTATCCATCAGCCAGACATGCATTAAATTGCCATCTCTATGTTTTTTCACTTAAAAAGAGCAACCAGAATAAATCTACAAAATGAATAATACAAAACATGTGACACCCCCACTTTAGTCCCATATGGACTAGTGTGAAGAATTGTTAGTGGTTTAAATAGAGAAAAGCTCAAGGCCCAAGAACAACTAGTGCTAGCATTTTGGCAGTAGACTTTAGCCAACATCAAGTTGCTCTCGTTGGGTCTCATGGCTTACACGCGCCAAAGGGCCCGGGACCCGGGCGTGACAAATGGTATCAGAGCCGGGTGGGAGCCACCTCTAGAGCCCGTAGGAGACACCTCTAGAGTCCACATCGTCTGGCAAGTGATAGTGGGATGTGCTAATTATCATGTCGTAACGACGAGGACGTCATCTTTGTAAGGTGAGGTAATTGTAACACCCCCACTTTAGTCTCACATGGACTAGTATGAAGAATTGTTAGTGGTTGAAATAGAGAAAAGCCCAAGGCCGAAGAACAACTAGTGCTAGCATTTTAACAGTGGACTTTAGCCAACATCGAGTTGTTCTCGTTAGGTCCCAAAGCTTGCACGCGCCAATGGGCTCGGGGACCGGGCGTGACAAAACCAACCATGAATTATTTCTCACCATATCAGCAAGAACTGAGATACCCCATCAATGTTCACCACAAAAACCATAAAGTAACTCTTTTCCCTGTTGCTTGATGCATCATCCTAAATATCTCTTGCAACTACCAATCACCAGACATCTAAAAGCTTATATAGCAAGCATGTGTAAAGCGACAAGCTTAGAAATTCTATGCCCTCTTACGACTTTTCCATCGCCAAAGCACCACAGACTCTCTTTCTATACCCTGACATTATACCAAAAGAATATGACTGGTTCTACTAAAAAGTAAACTAATTCTATACAAATAAGACTATATAGTAGCTAGCGCCAAGAAAGTTGGTCCTCATATTGGAAAAGATGATATGGTGCCCATCATCACCATTATCACCATAATATAAGCTTAAAGGTTGGCCTATAAAGAGAATGACCCAACTATAAATATTTGTAGTAAAAAGAAAACTTTAGCAAAAATATAATATTATGCTAATGTCACTCTGCATAAACCTAGTGAAACTAAATCCTTTGGGAACAAAAACATCTCAATTGTGTTCACATCAACAACAAAAAACAAAGTCCGAAATTTTCAGGGTAGCTACTTAAATCATATTTTTCCATTCAATTTTATCAAGACTCATCTCCCACGTTACTTCCCAAAAACTTCTTCTATGTCTACGTCTGTAATCCAAATTAATCACGAAAATCAAAATTAAACACAATATTAAACAGCTCACCATATTAACCACGGTCTGGCTCGACAAGAACTCGAACACCCCATCACTAGCCACCACGAAAAACAGATGCTCCGGCGTAATCTTAACCTCCTTCACCTCCGGCACCGCAATCACCCCAATCCTCTCGGCCATCGCATCCCCGACGCTCCTCGTAAACGCCGTCCCCGGGTACAACCCGCTCTGCACCCAAAGCCTCGGCGGGTCCCCCTCGTCGTCCTCCTCCGCCCCCCAGCTCTGCACCTCTGGGTCCTTCACCCCCTCCACCTGGTCCACGCTCAGCACCCGGGCCCCACACCCCCGGACCCTCTCGTACTCGTCTTTTCTAAACGGCGTCTGGTCAGAGGACAGGTCCTCGGCGAGCACGCAGTTTCGCTCCGCGTTCCGAACTCCGGCGACGGCTCTCGAGTCTCCCACATTGGCGATGTAGAGGGAGGCGCCGGAGACGAGGACGGCGACGGCGGTGGTGCCGGACATGAAGTCGTCGATGTCGGAGGAGCGGAGGAGGGCGTTGGCGGCCTCGAACGCCTCGACGAACGACTTTCTAGGGTTGTCGGCGAGATTCGGATCATTCGACAGGATCCGAGCTAGGGCTCCCTTGACGAACTCGGCGCATTCAGCTCCGAACTGGCCGTGGCCATCAAAGACGGCGAAGAGGTGAAGGTTAGGGTTTGACTGGAGGTAGGTCTCGATCAAGAACGCGTCTTGGTTTCGGCGATTGGGGGAATCAGGGTAGTGGCCGCGTTGGGTGAGGGAGGAGTAGCAGAGGGTTAGGTTGGCGGCGGGGACGGAGGCGGAGCCGACTGCGGTGCCGGTGAGGAGGTGGACGTTGCTGGGGATCGGGTCGCCGGCGATGTCGGCGTCGGAGCTGGGGCTGGAGTTGCAGCAGCACCGCCGGCTGCGGCGGTGGACGCGACGAGGGGGGAGCTTGCTTTGGGTGCATCCCATTTTGATTTTTGATTTTTGGTTGATTGTGGCTTTTTTATTATTATTATTTGGGGCTAAGTTTTTGGGGGAATTTGATACTTTGAGTAGTGATGAGAACGGAGACAGAAGACGGAAGGAGGAGGAAAGCAAGGAAGGAATCGACTAATTTTTTTTTTTTTTTTTTAACTTCACAAAACCCCCTTGATTTTGGAGTTTTCTCCGACATCTCTTTTGAGTTCTTTCAGATATTAGCCCCTCATATCTTCAATAATTCCATATTAGCTCCACAAAGGTTTGAAATTTTCTCATGAGCCCCTCAAATCTTAAGAGGTATTTCAAATTGGCTCATGCCCCGCCAGATTAAGTTTTTGTGAACGCAAGGCTTTTGGGGGAACAGACCAGCTGAGGTAGCTCGTCATTGAGAGACTAATTTGTAAGCCATAGTCCGGATACTATTTTAAAATAGTCCGCATCCACCATTTTATTCCATATTTATTTTTATTTTTGTACGGCCCAAACTATTTTCAAGGAGGGACTAAGTAATCTCCAAAAAGTGGAATAAATGAAACCCAGTCCACCTCCACATTTACAAACTAGGTATTAATTATTAGAAGTGATTAAGGTTTGGGACTAAAATACTCCTTATTTTTTTAGGACAAATTTTCAAAACAGACCCTTTTGGGTTTTTAATTACAAAAAACGACCCATTTCAATCTTATTTATAAAAACCGACCCAGTTGGTTGAAACTGGGTCGGTTTTTGAAATTTTTTTTCTCAAACTTCACGGGAGTTCAACTCCCGTGAAGTTTTTTTATGAGAAAAACTTCACGGGAGTTGAACTCCCGTGAAGTTTTCCAAAAAAAATTTAAAAAACCGACCTGTTTTCAGCCAGGGGGCTGAAAACAGGTCGGTTTTTACAATTTTTTTCAAACCCGGTTTTTTTTTTGCAAATAAAAACCCAAAAGGGTTGCTTTCGAAAATTTGTCCTATTTTTTTATTGTTTTCGCTAGAATTTTTGTTTGGATCATTTTTTTTTTCAACCTTCCTCTATGGTGGTCTTCTTTTTTCGGTAATATTGTTGGGAAAATGTAGAAAAATAGATGCTCGCCCTTGCGTGGGTCTTAATAGCAATCTCTCTCCTAACGGTAAGAGCTCTTAGAAAAACTAGTACTTGAAGATGTAGAAGGAGATTTTAGAAAATAGGTATTAAAAAATAGTAAAATTATAACAGAGATTTTGGAACTTTGAGAAGAGAAAAAGTTGTAGAAGGAGATGAGATTCCCTCTTTGTGTGCTTTCATTCCTTTTGGGTGTTTTCGTTATAGGCCTCAGAGAAGAGGTGTTGTGAAATTAATTCTGCTTCCTCCTCCATGAACTCTTGTGATATTTTCCCACATTTACAAATATCTGTTTCTTTCTTTTCCGTTTGAGAGAAGGGCAGGAGGAAATGACAGATTGTTATAACCATTCTTAAAAGAATAAATTAATTGCATGTGAAGAGATAAGATAAGATTAAGAGAGTGTTTGGGGAGACTTGTTTTTTTCTAGCTTTTAAGATGTGTTAGCTTTTAATGGCTTTTGACTTTTATAATAAAATTTGGTTAAACATTGTTTGGATAAAATAGTAATTTGTTTGATCAAATCTAACTTGTTTGATCAAATCTAACTTGTTTGGGTGAGCTTATAAGCTTGTTTCTCAAAAACTAGGGTGTACCAGCTTTTAAAAATGAGACTTACAAACTAACTTATTTGGTATTGTACCAAACAGATATATAAAAAAAAGTTAGCTTAAAAGTTAGTTTGTTCAAAAAATAAGCCTCTTCAAGCACCTTATAAGAAATATAACTTCCTCGTTTAGAACATAATAAAATCCAACAAATATGACTAGAGCTTACCAGTCAATGTTCTAATAAGTAGGTAAAATCACTGTAAGGGTGTGTTTGGCAATTCTAGAAGAGAATTCAGCTTGAACTAGTTTTTACTTAACTATGATAGAGGTTGAACCATATAGAAAGTGGTCCAAAGGAGAACCGGTTTAGAGGCTAAAATTTGAACTAGAGAAAGTTAGATCCGTTGTGACCCGGTTATTGTCAAACTAAAAATTAGCCTTTGGACAAAGATTGTACCCATTAAAACTAGTTTTGTGGAGTTGCCAAACACACCCTAAGGATATGTACTACAGGAGGGGTATGGTATTAGACAAGGAATAATTATATCATGTTTGCTTGGAAATTAAAATCGGACGATAATGAAGACATAATGCAGAAGCCTTTCCTGAATGTAATTAAGTTATTTACCGAGTAACTGTGAGCGACTCGGATGGTTGGGAGTTTTTAATATGGCTCCCAAGCTTTTGGGTCCGAGTTCCATATCCATAAAAAGAAAAAAAAGTTGTTTACTAATTATATATTTTGGAGATTGTGAATTAGTGAGACATGTTATGCAAACTTACTACCATTGCATTTTTTTTTGTTTGTGTTATTAGCTGCAATCTTATGCATATCTCTCATCAAAATAAAATTATCTACGGAAATAGCATAGGTAGACTAGCGTCTGCAAAAGATGTGGTGAAAGAATTATTAGTTGTGATGTAATACAACAACACTTGACTAAAGGGCAAAATTGTCATTCTAATTGTGACATTAGTCCAGGAATCGTAATCCCCTTGAAAGCAAGCAATGATCTGGCGTTTGGACTATAGTCCAAAGATCGTAGCAACCTGTCCTGTCCTAAGATAAAAAAAAAATGAATGGGGGCTTTAAGACTTAAGTGGCTGGAAAATGTTAGGGGCACATCCCCAACCACAATCTCAACCATACCCCTTCTCTCATTTGTTACAGTACATCGGGTCCCACATGGGATTTTAAAATTTTAAAATATCATGTGAGGTCCGGTGTACTGTAGCGAATGAGAAAGAATGTGTGGTTGATGTTGTGATTGGAGGTGTGTCCCTAGTACCACCCTAAGTGGCTTATGAGCAATTTCATAGATTTGACAGACTAATATGGAATTATTTCAGACATGATGGGCTCTTAGCCCCATCTTTCCTCCGGACGCTCAAAAAAATCTTGTTGATGGATCACCGATAAGATTATTTCGTACCACTTTTTCACCACAAAGACGTACGTGTGGGTTCTACTAGGATATGATGGGTTTGTAGAAGTTTATGATTGACTCGGGCGCTTGGCGGTGAGTTAGCGAGTCTGTGAGTGAGTGATTAATTGGAGATCCTATGAGACGACAGGATCTTTAAAACGGGAGGATTTTGAATTGGCCAGCGGTTAGGAGTGCGAAAAGTTCAAACATGTTATTTATTGTATCCCTATTCGCTTATCCATTTGATATGTATCGGTAAAGAAAATATATATTTATATCTGCTAAAACAGATACGGATGAGAGTATATATCCACATATAGGAAATGAATTTAGACTGGATCTATTGATCATCGAAATTAACCTCTAATACATTAATTTTAGATATCAGAAGTATCCATGCACATTTTTTTTATAGATATCACTTTATCAATTTGGCTTCATTCTATATATCACTTTTCACGTATCAATTAATCTTGACCCCTTTTTAAGTAGTTCAAGCCTTAGTTTCAAGAGCTTTTTCTCTTGTCCTGTTTTTTGATTTTTGGAAACATCACACTCTTAATACACCCCATCCGCTAAATATTTTCTCCACTTTCAAATAGCTAGTGTATAAGAAAGTTTTTCTTCTTTTTCATTTATTAGCAAAGTTGGATATTACACGTGCATTGTACATGGTCAAACACTTTGATTCTTTATTTTGGATTTGTATCTTTACTATAATTTGTTCGTTTATAATATATTGTACTAATGAAATTAATACCAAGAAAAAGTCTAATTTTACTAAAAAAATCTAGTCGTTTCTATGAAACATCCAAAAAAAATATTTTCTTGTTATTCTTTTCCTTTTTTTTGATTATGCCAGGATCAATCATTCTTCGCATTTTTCGGGGCAATTCAAAAGTAGTGTATTCATCATATATGTTGATTGTAACATTGGGCTAGAGTTAGATTGCATGTGCTATTATCTTTTCCCATGTTTTGATTTGTCATCAAACTTCAAAAGGAATTTTAGTTTCATTCCGATAGTCAACACAAACTTTTGCATGCACAAACTCCAATAACGTTTTTAATTTAATGAGGACAAAAATGAATTAATTTTATATATCTATATACATACATACATACATACATATATATATATATA
>BQKN01066049.1:1334821-1362645 GCA_022839385.1 Asparagus kiusianus
TTCGTTGTTGATTTGGACTTCGATTCGGTTGTGTGGTTGACTTGTTCGGATTCGATTCGTTTTGATCCGATTCCAGATTTGGCAGTAAACCCACTTCTGAGTTCGAGTCCGAAACCAATCTTGATTTGATCGTTATATCACCAAGTTCGCTCTTGTTTAGATGACTCGGTGATTCCCCAAAATGTTGGTTCGAATCCGCGTGCGAGTGGATGCATTCCACTACTTGGGTGCGATTTGTTGGCTTCGTCGCCTTGTTATCCCGTTTCGTCGCGTGTCGCTTGGCTTCGGCGTTGCGGAGCTAACGGTCTTGCTTGGATACGTCGCCCGATAGTTCGTTTGTTGAATCGGCGTCGTCGAACTGTATTGTGGGACCTATAGGCAATTTTATACGCCTACAGGTGTAATATAGGACAATACCGAATTCTTCTAGGTATTTAGTAAATGGTCCTAAACATTATTCATCTGAACCATCATATCTGCCATAGTACTCACCACCACAATCAGATCTAACGATTTTAATCCTTTTGTTAAGTTGATTCTCAACTTCAACTTTAAAAGCTTTGAACATGTCCAGAGACTCGGATTTTTCATGAATGAGATATAGGTACCCATAACGTGAGTAATCATCTATGAATGATATAAAATATTATTAACCATTCCAAGATGTCGCAGGGAATAGCCCACAAATATCTGTATGTATTAATTCTAAGACTTCTGAAGATCCGTTGATACCTAATCTCTTAACTTTGGTATGTTTTCCCTTGATACATTCAACATATACGTTAAAATCTAAAAAATCAAGGGAATCCAAAATGCTATCAGACACAAGACGCTCAACTCTACCTTTTGAGATATGACTCAAGCGCTTATGTCATAATATCGCTGAATTTTTCTTACTTAATTTACGCTTAGTACCGCGTGATTCCACATGCAAGGATTCATTATAAGAAACAATTGTATCAAGCAAATATAGGTTGTCATATGTACTCAAGTAACAGTTCTCACAACATTTGAATTAAAAGATAAACTAAATTGATTGTTTCTAAATGAATAAGAATAACCTGATTTGTCCAATACAGAAACAGAAATCAAATTCCTTCTAAAAGACGGTACAACAAAAGTATCTTTTAAATCCAAATATGAACCAGTACCTAATAGCAACCTAAAGTGCCAAATTGCTTCCACGTCTACCGATTGTCCGTCATCCACAAAGATGTGTCTTTCAACATCACTTGGTTTTCGGTAGTTCAAGCAACCCAACATAGAAACACTTATGTGAGTAGTAGCACCAGAGTCTAACCACCAAGTGTTTCTAGGTACTGAAGCTAAATTAACCTCAAAACAGATCAAAGTAAGGAACATACCCTTCTTAGCACGCTAGACGTGATATTTGGTACAATCCTTCTTTACGTGTCTAGACTTATTGCAGAAGAAACAATCATGATCGTCCTTATGTTGTTTCTTCTGAACAGGACCCTTAGCAGCTTCATTATTATTCTTTCTTTTCTTACCCTTATCCTTAGAGGCATAAGCCAAATGAGCACTTTTTATCTTATCTTGCTTTAACCTGTCTTCTTCTTGCACACAGTATGAAATGAGCTCATTTAGAGTCCATTTTTTCTTTTGACAGTTGTAACTGACCTTGAACTGATTAAACTGTGTAGGAAGAGACAACAGAACCAGATGCACCAATAACTCATCACAAAGATCCAGTTTAAGTTCCTTAAGTTTTGAAGCAATATGAGACATTTCCATAATGTACTCCCTGATATTTTCTTTGCCCTTATACTTTATTGAAATCAAGCGAGCTAAAAGCGTACTTGTTTTTACCTTATCGTTTTTCACAAAACGCTTCTTAATTTCGGTAATGAAATCTTTGACCTTAGCAATCCCTTCGGATTCTATGCCCCTGAAGGCTTCCGGAACATCACGCTTAATGATCATAAGACTCATGTGGTTTGAATGGTCCCATTTCTTATACTCCTTCTTTGCATCAGGAGTGCTATCTTGTTGATGCAAGGTCTAGATCCATGCAGCTAAGAACAATTAAAATGTTCTCTTTCCAAACCTTAAAATTAGTCCCATTAAGCATGAGAATTGAGTTGATGTTAGCAGAAATTATTACAACATATGCATTAGCTGAAATAAACAAAAGATGCTCACATTATTAACTGTAATTAGTAATTAATAAAATTCAAATAATGACAAATCTCATCTCAAGATATCTGACACAACATTAATATCAAGTATTTGGACAGTAATATTAATTACAAGTGATATCTTGTTGCAATGATCAAACACTGATAATAACTCATGTTAAATAATGAAACTATCTTTGGATCGATTCATTATTCACATGTAAACCTCATAATTGTCACACGTTTATCATCGCGAATGTGTAGGCAGTCTAAATAAATATTAGTCCTTTAGGCTGATTAAATATTTACACGAAAACATACACACAACCAACTAGCATTCCTCATGAACAATTTACACAAGAGAGGTTACTTTGACAACTTCTTATTTCAATTAATCATTTGAAGTGAGAGACAAAAATTGATACCTTAGTGTCATAATATTTGAATTAAATAATCGATTAACTACCAAATTTAATTCAAATTAAACAATATAATTTAAATTAAATTAATTTTCAAAATTTATTTGAGCAAATAAATTCAATTAAACCCAGGTCCAAATAAAACATAAGTAGTAGGATGGGCTTCAGCCTAAATCAAATAAGTACAGGCCCAAAACCAGAATGAGCTTTGGCCTAACTTAAAATAGATTTTAACAAAATTAATTACAGACCCATGAGATATATTAAGTGGGCTTTGGACCTGTGCCCTAGTTTTCATTCCCAAACGCAAGCTAGAAACGCTCACCTTCAATTCAAAATTGAATTGAAGCTCGTTTTCAAAGCTCGCCTAAAATAGGGCTCTTCGAGCTTGCCTACGACCCTAATCGAGCCAGCCTGCAACGAAGCTCCGAGCTCACCAAAAGTCGAGGATCAAGCTCACCTGCAGCGAACACAAAGTTCGCTTGACTTCGAACCGAGGTTCGCCTGAATCGAACACGAGGTTCGTTTGAAATCTGACACGCGGTTCGTCTGAAATCGAATAAGAGGTTCGTCTGAAATTTCAAACACAAGGTTCGTCTAAAATTTTGAACACGAGGTTCGTCTGAAATTTCGAACACGAGGTTCGTCTGAAGCAAATAGAAGTTCGCTAGAATTGAACCGAAGTTCGTCAGAAGCTTTCAACAAAGCTCACCCAAAGTTCGAAGTTCAACAACCGCATCAAGGCTCGCCTGAAGCAAACTCAAAGTTCGTTGAATCGAATCGAAGTTCGCCTGAGGTCAAATAAGTCCTCAAGCCCTTATATCCACCTTAGGGTTTCGAAAAACCTGAACCACCACTGCCGTTGCTTGGGCTCCCGCACCTAGGATTTCGAAAACCCTAGGATTCCTGATTGCTGCAACCACTATCTTCATTTGATAGCGGGACCACCTACCCGTGTACCTCATGTCGCACTGTGTAGTGCCGATGGTGGTACTTGACCAGATTGAGAAGCAGATCACCGGTGAGGAGCACAGCGAAGGACGATCAAAAGACCAAAATTTTGTTATTCTTAATCCATAAATTAGATCCAACAACCCGAAATAAAGATGATAATCTTTCATACAATCTGAATCAAGAGTTTGATCCAGATTCAACATGAAGAAATCAAACCAAAAAATTGGCCGAATGAAGAAATCAAGCCAAAAAAACATGAACTTTTACTGTTCATACGAGAATAGTTCTCAAAACGATCTAATACAGTGGCTCTGATTTAGATCAAAAAATCCCAATTTTAATCTTAAATCCCTAAGAGCTAATCACAGTGGCTCTGATACCACTTGTTGGTACTTAAAACGATCTAATACAGATCTAATAACCGTGATTAATTCAAAGAGATCAAAACAACACGAGCGAAAGCTATACCTGAATCCATTACATAGATCTGAATTAGGGGTTTGATGATATTCTAATCTTAAGGGTCTCTCCTTAAGAATCTCTTTAGATGAGGATAAGAGAATAGAGAATTTTCAATCCTAGATTAGGGACCATAACCCCTTATTTATAGGTGTTGTACTTTTATAATTTGACCCCTCATCAAATTATAATTACAATCTGATATATGCACATTTTAGCCCATGATTTATTTAAACACCCATTAACCCAAATTGATTGATCACTTAATGTGGGTTATCCTTAAGGATAAGAATACACATTGATGAAACATATGTGCCCACAAATAGATTTGATTAGATTTAAATCCAACAATCAACATATTAGTAAACTCTGATTAGATTTAATTATGTGAATTTCAATGTAGGTTTTGTAAGATGTTATCTCTATCGATGCAGTGATGCCTGTATGATATCATGATATAGAACAACGGTCTATAATTTGGTCAAGATCTATAATCTGCTTTATGTAGAAATTTGTAGAAATTCCCATTTTCTAGAGTACCAGCTATTTTGTTTCCTAGATGAAATAATGTTCGAATATGACTAACAAAAGTAACATTTCAACAACTACACATACTTTTTTCAAGGGCAACATCTACACATGCTAATTCTGTTGGAAACGGTCGTTTTATAGTTTGATCACATAATTTGTAATACATTCTTAAAAATAGAGTCTCGGACATAAAAGCTAACATCCATATTCTGAAGCCTTTTAAATTAAGGAGAGAGCAACTCGGTAGTGTGTTGAGCTAACATTACATATTTTTTTTATAAGTTTTCTTCGATGAGAAGCATTATTGTCTTTGGACACGGACTTGATTTTGAGTAGGGGATGATGCCATCAAGCATGATGCTAAAGATATTAAGGCCTATAATGTTTTATTGAAACATACACTGATGGTCCATTTTGAACGATCAAATTGATCATATGCAACAGAGTATCGTTGATTCGGACTAACCGTGAGAAGAAAAATAGCAATCATCTCCTCAACCCTAATGTGGTATGTGTCTTGTATATGGCCCCGCTCTCTCAAGATATTGCATAACTTCATGAAGCAATCTGGATACATGCGGTAAATTCTACGAAAATCTTGTGGATGATTATCCATCTTAGACTGTAAGTATGTGGGATCAAGATCTGTAATACCACGACGAGGACTTCAAAAACTAAGTGTATTTGTTACGAACTCCTATGATAGAAGTCCTAATACCTTTGTGATCAGATCTGCAGGCTCAGCAGCTAATTCGATTATGCGAATCAAAAGATTATCATCAAAGTCTTCATGATGAAAATATAAAATGGGCAAATTTTGATCTTCCTCCATCCTATTAAATAATATAACCAATGAAATAGAATCAATTTACTTGAAACTTATGTGCATAGGAAATAAATAAAGCACTCTATTATTAGCACACAATGGGACCGATCACAAAGTAGTAATCAATTAAAATGTTGACCTGTATGCTAATCGTTAATCACCAAACTATTGAAAAATAGAAGAAAACATAATATTGCACTACTTCATCTACAAAACATACAAGCATCATTTGTTGGGATGATACATATAGAAACTTCATCCATTAAATGCATCAAACTAAGATAGCTGATAAGTCAAATAACATAAGAACATAATATAAACAAATAAACAAAAGCATAACAATATCCTAAAAATAAATAGCTTTGACAAATTGAAATGAAATTGATCCTAAAAATACTTTCCAAATCTAAAAAAAAAACATGACATTATCCCAAGTTCCACCTATTCAATGAAAAATAGTTTGACAATATGAAATTCCACATAATCCTAACACCATAACAAATCTTAAAAAACATAGAAAGATCCTAAACTTCTGAATTACTGCCTCTAAACATCTCCAAAGAAATCAGAATCATAATGTTCACCATTTGGATCAGAATTGGCTTGAATCCCATCATTACCATCATTCATTATCTCACTGGTCAACCTAAAATGTAGAAACTCATAGCGGTCTTTTGCATCCATGTCAATAAAGGCATCCTTCATGTCATGTAAGATATTGTCACTAAGGATATTCCATTTTTGTGGCTTAGTCAATTCAGAAGTAGACATAACAGCATCAACCCATTCTTTATTCCGACCTTTTCTTATCTTCCTCAACTCATCAACTAACTCATGAAAAGCTTTACCTATAGTGACAACTCCATCTCCTACCTCTTGTAACGATAACTGGGAAGATGCAGAGGATGTGGCTGCAGTACTAATTGACCTACGCCTTCGTTTGCCATTATTCAGAGTGGATGGTCCAGAACCAGATAATGGCACATTATCAGTGGGAACGGTAGTAGCATGTTGCATATCTATAGTAGCATTTCCTCCATCCGGAGATTCCATCTCAGCATAAGCACCAAGTATGCCCTCCCCAACCACTTCCTCTAAGCGTGCTTCATCCAAGCCATCAGGACCTAAACCTATAGCTCCTCTACCAGAAGCGCCATGGTCTCCACATACCATAAGTATATCCTCAAAATTCTCAAAAAGTTTATCCTTGAGATTTAGAGTATTTGGACGTGCCTAAAACATCACATAAACCCTAATTTCATAGAAATTAACCTTATCAAAATCATATATTAGTTTCACTTAATTACCTACAATAGTACTTGTAATCATGAAATTGGGCCAACCACATAAAATTTTATCCATCCGACTCCAAATCACATAAATTTTTAAGCAGTATCATGGATAAAAGTTTCATCATATATTTAGAAACTAATATATGATCAATATATGTACACAGAACTAATATATGATCAAACTAATATATGATCAATATATGTACTTGCAATCATGAAACAATAGTACGGCAAACTTTCATACAAAGAATACCTGAGTTCGTGGATAGCGCCGGAGGGGTTGATGAAGTCAGAAGAGATGCAAAGCCGAAACAATGAAGCGCTGTTCTTCGAAGTTGATGAAGCCGGAGGAGATGCAAAGCCGAGATACAAAGTCGGAGAAGATGAAGTGCTGTTCTTCGAAAAGAGGCGGAGAAATTTAACAAAAGGGAGGCGGAAGCGCTGTTCTAGGTATTTTACTTTTTTCCCAATTGTTTTCTTTTCAATCTGTAGGATAATTTGAGAGAAGAGAACTTATGGTTATATATATAGGTAGTATACTTAGTGTGATAATTATGATAAATTATCCTAATTCTAATTTTAGTAGAATTCTACTTGACTAACACACCAAAAAAATAATACAGTTCTAGTTCTACAAAAGTTCTACTTGACTAACACTATAAAAAAATATCCCATTTCCTAATTCTATATGACTAACACCTTAAAAATTTATCCCACAAATTATCTCAGTTCCAATTTTAAGTTCTAGGTGACTAACCCCCCTAGAGATTATTCATTTACTTATTTTGGTCCCTATCTTTTCCTTTCTTTAAATCTTTTCTTTTTCCTTTTTTATATTTAATGTTGAATTTATCATAATGAAAGAGAAGGTATTGCTGTTTACGAGGAAGGACAAGGAGAAAAATATGTAATGTTAGCTATAGTGAAGTTACTAATGCATTGACGAATTATGATTTGAGGAGGAAGGACAATTAGACTTCCCGTGCTAGTACTTCAGGCGAGGACTTATCGACGAGAGGTAGAAGCCCATATCCGAAAGGTGGTAATAGAGGAAGGTCAAAGTCAAGAGGTCGTCACCAGCTAGGAAAGAGCCAATGTGCATTCTGCAAGAAGCAGGGACATTAGAAAAGAGATTGTCCAAGGATCAAAGAGAAGGAGAATAGAAAGAAAAAGGGCCCGAAGGCTAATGAGGTGAACGTTGAAAAATACGATGATTTTGATGATTTGAGCTTTTCTCTTTTGATTACTCCGGAGGTGAACCATTTGGATGCATCATATTGGATGCTTGATTCTGACGTTACCTATCTTGTGACCCCTAGGTGAGCTTGGTTTGCATCGTTCGAGAAACTCGATGGGGGGTCTTATTATTATAGGAAATGATCAATCCTGTGGCATTTGTGGGATAGGTACCGTGTGGATTCGGATATACGATGGAGTAGTCCGTGAATTAAAGGAGGTGATATTCATTCTTCAGCTGAAGAAGAATCTTATCTTAGTTGGAGCTTTAGAGGTAAAGGGATTCAATGTGACCTTTGAAGACGCTGTAGCAAAGGTTACGTATTAAGAGATCTTTGGTGGTGATGAAGGGAATCCGCAGTTAAAACTTGTATTATCTAAAGGGGAGTACCAAAATTGGCCAGGTTGCTTTAGCTATTTCAGAGGCGGACATCAGCAGGCTTTGGTATTATAGGTTGGGGCATACAGGAGAGAAGTCACTGCAGTCTTTGTGCAAGCAGGAGCTATTGAAGGGAGCCAAGGTTGGTAAAGTAGAATTCTGTGAGCACTGTGTTCTTGGCAAGAAGACGAAGGTGAAGTTCGGGACGACCATTCATAGGACGAGGGGCATCCTAGACTACGTGCACACAGACGTTTGTGGTCCCACCAAGACTACATCACTTGGTGGCCAACATTGGTTCGTCACATTTGTTGATGACTATTCTAGACGATGTTGGGTGTATACCATGATGAAGAAAAGTAAAGTCCTAGATTTGTTTGTGGAGTGGAAGAAGATATTAGAACTGCAGACTGGGAGAAAGATCAAGACATTGCGATCCGATAACGGTGGTGAATATACTTTAGACCCCTTTCTGTAGCTATGTCGAGACGAAGGCATAGAGAGGCACTTCACAGTTAGTCATACACTGTAGCAAAATGGGGGTGGCAGAGAGGCTAAATTAGTCTTTGTTGGAGAAGGTCTGATGTTTATTGTCGCAGAGTGGTTTGGAGAAGATCTTTTGGGCTGAGGCACTTACATATGTGAGCCACCTCATTAATAGGTTGTCTTCATCTGCGATTGAATAACTAGGCACTATCCTTCTTGGGCCTCCATCCTTCTTGGGCACCAACAGCACTGGTGACCCATAAGGTGAATAACTAGGCACTATCACTCCCATCTCCAGAAGTTACTGAACTTTCTTCTTGATCTCCTAGGACTCCTGTACGGATGTGCGGTAGAGGTCTATGTTCGGCAAAGAACTCTCTCCCGTCAACATAATCTCATGCTCCACACTCCGTCTCGGCGGTAGCCCAGTGATCTTCAAAAATAAATCTGCATACTTGGCCTTCAACCTGTCAAGATCTCCCTCCTGAAGCTTGCTCAAGGTAGTCAAGCTTACTCTACTCAGCTGCTCCTCATAAGGCCTAATGAACAATAAAACAAACTTCTTGCTTGCATTCATAGGCCTTTTTCCCTGAGTCACCGTCACCAAACTCGTCTTCTGCAGAAGAGATGTCGAACAAAATATGAACTACTCGTCATTCTTGGTGAACGTATACTTTTGGGCTCGCTTGTCGTAGACCACATACCTATCCCACAAATAAGAATTGCCTAGTATAATCTGACAAACATACAATAGAACGCTATCACACATGACCACATTAATATATGACTCATAGAGTGCAAATCTGAAAGTGTATTGACTGATCACACTCAGCCCCGACTCCTTCTGAATCCACCCTAAAGGATAGGGCTTTGGATGCTTGACCATCTTCAGACCCAGCTTCTGAACCAAGGCCTCGGATATCAAATTCTTTTAGCTCCCTAGATCAACGATGGCATCAACCAAGCTAGTCTTCACTTGTAACTTAAGAACAAAGAGTTGCTCCTTAGGGTCTTCATCTTCCTACGCGGCATGCTTCCCTGCCATAAGGTTGAGACTACTGTTGGGCTCTATCTTCTCGGGGACTTCCTTCGGACCCCGTGCTATCACGTATGCCTTTTTCTCCTCCTTCTTCTTCAACCCTTTCGGCTTCAGATAAGGGTACTTCTCCTAGCATCAATCATCTACGTGCCATGTCTGCTTGTAGTGACTACAAGCCAATCTTACCTTCCCTAGGCCGCCCTTCTTCTTCTCCTTCTTAGGTTGGGAGCCACTAGACTTGCCTCCCGCTTATTTGGCATCCCCCTTTATCTCGTTATCTTTCTTCTGCTTGCCTTCAATGGCAACAGCCTTCATGCTCGCCTCTGTAATCGACTCAACCGTGAACAACTTCATCTCCTTCTAGATATATTCGTTTAGACCCGCCATATACTTCATGAAATTTGAGTACTATTCCGTCGTGATGTTAAGGACCATCGCATGTTGCTGGAACTCCGTGATGTATTCTTAAACGGTCTGATTGAACCTTTGGTGCAAGCAATATCACTTGTACCAACGTTCTTCAAGGAATCCCACCAGGTAGAACTGCTTCCTTAGTAGCTCATTGAACTTGTTCCATGACACCACTTTCTTCTCCTGCTTGCAGTAGGATTTCCACCATCGTCAATGCGTGTCCGGATAGCTTCAATGCCGCAAAAATAGTCTTCTCCTTTAACAAATAGCCATAAAGAGTGAAATAGGTCTCCATACGCTCGATCCAATCATCAAGCTTCTCGACGTCAACACTCCCATCATAAACATGAATCTTTACTCTGAAATTAATCTTTAGATTCTGGTAAGGACTCTTACCCCCTTGATGTGGAGCAGTCTTGACGGTCTCGACCTCCACATCGGAATCTGAACTTTCACTCTCTCCACCGGACTCTTTAGGTTTTTTCTTGGACTTTGAAGAAGATTCACCCTTCTTGTTCCCTCTATGGATGAGATTGACGAGTTGTGTGAGAGTCGCCCCGATTGTTTCGATATGTTTCTCCAACGCATAAAGCCTTGTTGAATTGTCACTTTCTGTCATCTTCTTCTTCCTTGATTTCTGGACTTCTTCTAAAGAGACAAGAATCTCGCCTAGCTTCTTGTATTGTGATCAAGTAAGGACCATACATATGATTGCCCCTTCACAGGATCTGATTGCTTTAATACCAACTTGATACGAGTCGCCGTGCGAGCACCTTTGATTACAGAATTATCAAAGATGGGTTAAAGAAGAAAATAACAAAACACACAAAGCAATTCGATGTGGCAAAGGAAAATACCTTCTCTAGATTATGAGAATCAATTGTTTACAAATCTCTCCTCACAATCTCTCTAGAATAAAGAACAAACCTCTCTATTCTCAAATCTCACGAATTTCTGCTTAGGGAATCCCCAAATAATAGGGTTTTAATATATACAAAACCCTAAAACCCAAACCTGGCAGGAACATGAATCTGGCCCAAAACCCACGATTAGTCGACTGATGGATTTCACCAGTCGATTGATCACGCACAGTCGCAGACGTGCACAATTCGTTTCTGTCGATAAGCTCCAAGTGCATCATAGGAACTACAAAGATACGGTTCTTTCTCTTTCGTATACTTATAGTTATTATTGTCAACGTCAACATTTTTATTTTGGTAGTTTCCGCAATTATATGGATTATACCTATATGCACAAATACCCCGTTGATTCCCGATCATTAATACATAGAGTCTGATAAGCATATCTTGAGTTGGTATGAAAATGGGATCTCTAATAGCTGGAGACAAGAGATTCATATGAGAAAACATAAGTAAACGGGCCTCTACTTGAGCTTCCAAAGATAAAGGTACATGAACAGCCATCAGTCGACTGATGGAGTCGTGAACGTATACGACTGTACGTGATCAGTCGACTGATGAAATCCATCAGTCGATTAATCGCAGGTTTTTAGGCCAGATTCATGTTCTTGCCAGGTTTGGGCTTTAGGGTTTTGTATATATTAAAACCCTATTGTTTGGGGATTCCCTAAGCAGAAATTTGTGAGATTTTAGAATAGAGAGGTTTGTTCTTTATTCTAGAGAGATTGTGAGGAGAGATTTCTTAACAATTGATTCTCATAATCTAGAGAAGTTATTTTCCTTCACCACATCGAATTGTTTTGTGTGTTTTGTTATTTTCTTCTTAAACCCACCTTTGATAATTCCTCGATCAAATGTGCTTGTACGACAACTTGTATCTGAGAGGTTCATTCTGGAGAGCACAACAGAGTTAAAGAAGTTAGGAATGTGTATAGGAGTTTCATCAGACAAGTCGACTTCAAAATTAGTGAAAGTTTTGGTTAGAAAGGCTCCGAAGGGAAGGAATATGGTGTGAATGGTGGCTATGATTTTAAAAATAACCTTGCACTATTTGACGTCAAGGTTAGCAACAAGGGCATAAATAGCTTTGGTCAGCTCTTCAGGAAAATGATCATAACCCCCAGTTTTGGGAATTGTGTTGTTGGAAATAATACGAGCAACGATACGACTAAGGGGTGAAACTGAGTTGTTATCAAGAGGAAAATGGTGTCCTAGAAGAAGGATTAAGGATAATATGTTTTCATCCTCATCAAAATCAACACTATCCAAAACAGTATTTCCAAAAGGAATGATAAGAATCTCAGCTAATTGATGGACAGTGAAAATAATACGACGATTCTTAACATTAGAAGTGATAAAAGGGGTGTTAGGATCAGTTTGATCAAGTTGCAAATTGGCATAAAACAGACAAATGAGATTTGGATAATATGGTTTACGATTTGTAAGAGTGAGCAAATCATATAACTGAGCATCATTAAAAATAGTTTGCAAGTAATAATGATCAAAATCGTCAAACATGACAAACCTCCCTGGAAACATTTTTAGTTAGCAATAGGTGCGACATCTACTAATTAAAGAAGGATCACGAAGGTATTGCTCATAATATGCAAATTCAGTAGCGAGAGTGGGTGCGAGAGCGGGTCTAGTAGATCTAGCACATTTGGCATGAGATCGAGACATGATTATAAAATAAAGTAGACAACGATGGTCTCAACCAAACTAAGATTAAAAACAACCCTATATGGACAAAGCCTTAGATATGAGATTTAGATTAAACCCTAAACCGAAAAGATAGATATTAAACAACTGAGATATGAGAGAAAGAGATTATACTGAGCAATGGAGGAGGCAGAGGGCTCGACAACAGCAGCAAGCACTTGCAGAGGGCTCGGATGACTAAAGCTCTTGACGGTCGACTGGGCGATCAGGAATTTTGCGGTTAGGGTTTAGTCGACTGAAGAGAGATGGAGGAGAAGGTTTTTGGGATTTTTAACATATATATGAGTGTTTAAGGGCCAGGATAAATTTACACATGAGATCAATGGCTAAGATCAGCAACTAGAGCAAATCGGGTCACAAATGGGTCGGGTATGAAAACAGAAATCCAATAAAACCCGAAAACTGGAAGCCCATCAGTCGACTGATCGGTTGACTGATGGCAGCTATTGGTCGAGTGATCAGTCGACTGATAACTGAAAAACTAGTTTTTCAATAATCCATGAACTATGGTTTTAAAGTTATAAAAATTTGAAAATTCATTTTTAATCTTTCAACAATTGTGTATTTCAACATATTTTCTTTTAACTATTCAAAAGGATAATTAAATAAAAATTTGATAAAAACTTTAATCAATTTTTCATTGTAAAACAAATATTAAAACTAGAAAATAACAACACAAAACTCATAAAATCAAAATGAAAAAAAATCAAGTTTGTTTTGGCACCCTGAAGTTCTTGGTGCCAAATTGTTTAGGGACATGACCCCTATTATTAAAGCTCAACGACATTGGATTATGATCCCATTTGGATGTATTTTGTGCACGGACATGATCATAACAATATTCATGCAAATGACCCATTCCATTACAATATGTGCAATGATATGAGCATATTTGTTTTGTTTTGTTTTTTGACATTGTGATTGTGCACGGGAATTATTTGCAAATATATAAGGTCTTTTAAAATCATTTTATAAATATGAAATATTTTTTAAATCAAAACAAAATTTGGTTCAATGACCAAAACGACCACAAAAATCACATTTGTACGCATGAGCATGCTTATGATATACTTTGTGTGCATGTGTATGTGTATGTTGTGATGAAGCTTGATGGGATGCACAAGTAGCAATGTTATTAGACTTAGTGGGTTTATGTGCATCATAACAAAATTTTGCAAGATGGTCTTTACGGCCACAAATATAGCATTTATAAACTTTGTTATACATGTGTGCATAGTGTGTGGTTTGAAAATACCCTAATGCCACTAGGAAGGAACCCTAGAGGGGGGGTGAATAGGGTTTATACTAATCTAATCAGATATTAATACCAATTTAAAACTAATTAACAATATATCCTAGCAAGATTGATATTCAACAAGATATGAGCAATGATATAGAAACTAACACAAGGGTAAAAAATAAACAATAAACAATAAACACACAAGAGTGATAGTGCACAAATAAACAATGCAAACACACAATATGATCACGGAGTTCAGACCTTCTGTCCTACGTCTTCGCTCCCCACTCCCAGGGAGAAATCCACTATCACACCCGGGTTTTCTACGCTCACCCGAATAACGTTTACACCTCACACTCGGTTTTCTAGTTCACCAAAAACTTTACAATCTCACACTCTTACAATCTCACTTTACACCCTCTAAGTGTTAGTCTCTAGCACGTGTCTCCCTCAAGTGTTAGGAATTACAACCTACCTATAGGCATTACCACCTACCTCACTCCTCTTGGGACGACCCCGTCTCTCACCACACATACCTCTCGGTGTACAAGTGTATTACAAAGTGCAACTCACAATTAAGCTCACAAATCAAATGATTGTTCTCTAATATGGATGAGAACACAATGTAAGCTCACACTCAATGATACACTCCCCACAACCCAAATTATACTATGTATGAAAATACTAGAAGCTCAATGGTGGTGTGTGTAAGCAAAGAGTAAAAATAAAATCAACTAAACTCAATATAAACACTAGCTTAATAAAATGATAATCAAACAATATAAATGTAAAGCTAGATTAAGTTTAGGAAAACTTCTCTATAGATAACAAGAGGGAGAGAGAGAAGAGTTGAAGCTCAAACAACAAAGATGATCTCCTCTAGCTCTTGTGAAATTCTCTTCACAAAACGAAACTTGAAAATTCTTAAAAGCTTCTTAAACAAACTTAAACAAACATTTAAACCCTTGTAAAACTTTCTTAAAACATTCTCTTCAGTAAATAAAACTGAGGATATGTGGTGGTATTTATAGGAACCCCAAAGTCAAGAGAAAACAAGGCAAAAAGACTAAAAACCCACAACTAGAACAGGCTAGAAAAAACTAGCCGTTACAGCATTAGTCGACTGGCGGGTTTTATCAATCGACTGATGAGCTGACCGTTGTAAGCATTTTCCAGCTCATCAGTCAACTAATAACCTTATCAGTTGACTGATGACCTCATCAGTCGACTAGTCAGTCGACCAATATAAAAACAGAAATTTTTTGACATTCCAGGCGATTTCTTCAGTCGACCGAACATATTCATCAGTCGACTGATAACATATTATCAGCCTGATATAAATAGTATAACTAATTTTTTAAGTGCTTTTAAAAATAGCAAATAAATTCAGAAAAATATAAAACTTTGGAAAATGATTGTAAATTCCAGGCGGTTTTCAAAAAGTACCTCCCAAATGAGAAATCTCTTCATTTTTCAAAATAGTCCAAAACATAAAAATGAACAACGCTTGTTTTGTCATTTTGACTAAACCATGTTTTGAAACTTTATAAAATGATTATATAGACTTAATAAAATATGTATTTAATGATTATTAAGTATATAAAAATAACTCATTATTGTTTTCGTCAAAAGTTGTTTCCATTGTCGATTCCATTAAACTTCGATCGTTTACAGAAAATTACAATAAAAATAAACAAAAATACAACTCTCGAGAAAATAACACAGAAATTGTTTATCAACTCCTGCTTTTGTGAGACTTTGCCTGTGCCGGGAGCGCTTTAGCTCGTGGTCCGCCGAATCACAGATCGTGAAGAGGGGGTTTAATGATCCTGACTTCGTTTATCGAAGTGAGAATTTGAAACGAGAATCTTATCAAAGTAAGATCGTCGTTCTTCTTAAGATCAAGTCAAAGCTCGAACTCAAGGAATTGCTGAAATCTCTGCTCTCTCTGCTCTGGAATGCTCTAACAAGTGCTCGATCCTCGTCAGAAGTGACCCTAGGGGGGTATTTATAGCCTCTGGGGTCTGTAACTGTAAAAAACTCAACATAAGACTAAATTAGTAAGGCGAGACAGTGTTTACTGTCTCGCTGGGCGAGACAGTGTTTGCTGTCTCGGCCCGCGAGACAGTAAATTTGCTGTCTCGCCCAGCGAGACAGTAAATACTGTCTCGGAAAATGACAGTTTCTCGCTGTAACTGCTTTCCCACGTTTCAAACTTCGTTATTTTGGCAGTTATTCACGTGATTTTCGCCCACGATGTTTCCCACGTCCCTTGGCAGTTAATGGACACGTGTGTGGCGGTTTTCAAACGATTTTTAACCATTTCAACACTGTCTCGCTGGCGAGACAGCAAAGCCTGTCTCGCTGGCGAGACAGCAAAGCATGTCTCGCTGGCGAGACAGCAAAGCCTGTCTCGCTAGCGAGACAGTTCGTATTTGTTAGTTTTGAGTGATTTTCTCTATGTTTGGATATCTATTAGCATTTTTTGACGTCTACAGATACCCCCTCCAAAATATTCCAGACGTATTCTTTTATAGAAGAGTCTGGGATACTTTGGATAAGATAGGTTTTACTTACGACCCCTTCAATGCTTGATTGAGTAGATCGTGTAGCAGGACCTGTAAATGGCTTCAACCCTTGATCTCTTCTTCTTTTAGTCTATTCAGTTCTTTGTAGAATAGCTAATGTTCTCCCGGCGTCGCGTTTATCGCTTGACAATTGTCGAGATCTTGAATCGAAACTGGTCTTTGTTCTTGTGGTTTCAGCTTTTGTCACTAAATTGATACATCAGCTGAGAGCTCATCCGGTTATCCTTAAGAATATTCGGATTAATATTCTCCAGAAACTTCCTGTTGGGCGTAGGGAAACAGTTTAGACTCGTGTACCCATTGGAGCATTCATGTGTATGATCGTTGCCATCTTATGATACGAGACAGTTCATACTATCTCGCCATGCGAGACAGTAAATGCTGTCTCGCGGTGCGAGACAGTAAATGTTGTCTCGCCGTGCGAGACAGTATATACTGTCTCGCTCTGTGAAGTCGGGCTTATAAAGCCCCGACTTAGGGTTTCTGGCGATTTTCAATTCGACTTTTGGCGCGATTTCTTGACGATTTCTTAACAATTTTTTCGCCAGTTTTCTGCCTTTTCTCCTCCTCTTTGTTCCTGATTCGTGTGGTGCGTCGTTTGTGGGAGATTCAACTTGGATTTGTGAAGGTTTGTTCGCCTCTTTCTTTTCAAAACTTTGATTTTCTTCACCTGTGATCGTGCATGTATTGTTTCGGCTGTATTTACCCTATTTTTGTCGATTTCATGCTCAAAATCTTGACCTTTTTCGTTAGGTTTCCTTGTAGATCATTTACTCATCATGTCACCGTGTAGAGCTCGCATTCCCCGAGGCCGTCAGACTGTTCAGTCTCCTGAGGGGACTGCTCCTGTTGCCGCTTCGCATGGGGTTACGTTTCTTTCACCCTTTCATCGATTTTCATACAGTATTTTGTCAATTTCATATGTACAATATTGTATTTGTATGCAGATCCTCGTTTGTATCCTTTGAGATACCCTCGAGAAGAGCCGGTATCCTCCTTTGAGGGGATCGACGCTTAAAAGTGTTTGTTTTGCTTGGACAAAACGCACTTCAGAACACACAGGGGCGATTTTATATCATCCCACATGTGTTGAAAGGTTTTGGTATGCCGTTATAATGCCCGTGCATAGTAACGCATATTTCCTTTATACATGTGGTAGATGGAAAATCGTCACACCTGTTATGAGATAGCGACTATATCTTATAGAGTAAGATATACCGTTTTCTCTTAAATTTTAGGACCATCCTTACACAATTTATGTGTATTTATTTTATCAGTCCATTTTCCTTCCACGATCTTCACCGTCGACGAAGTTACGGGCCAGAGCAGTGCCATTCATTCTTATTATGAGGGGCTACCGTTAATCGAGTCCGCTCCTCAATTCAAGTCAGATTACAGCGAGAGGACCCGAGAGTTGATTCAACGGGGTAGTTATCGTATTCTGCGACAATTAATTACGGACACCCCTTTGATCTCGGAGCAGGATGACAATCAATGCATAAGGAAGCCAGACTTTTTATTCGGTGACTCCATAAAGGATCCGGAGATCGCATTCTGTAGGTCTGCACAATGGTTGCATGAGAGCGGCTCGTTACTTCTGTATTTGCCCTGGATCCCTAGGGAACATTCGCTTTTACAGTTCAGAAACCTATCCGTTGGACGCGAAATGTTCTGGAGGTTAACCAAAAACCATGAACGCATCCACTGTGGTTTCATTGGGAAGGAGGCCACCCTAGGTTCCAGTGAGAGAGCTTCTATAAGAGGATTACATCCAGGTGTCCTAGGCCAGGATAATATCCCTCAGAACGAGACAGCTGCACAAGCCAATACTGTGAAGAACAGGTTAGCAGCAGCGGGGAAGAAATTACCCCATGAGAACTTCAGATGTTATGGATGGGTCCATTATTTTGGAGACAAATGGTGGACCAGAATGACTCGATATGTGTTAAAACGTTAGGGGCGAGAGTTGGCAGCATTAGGGTTGGAAATCCCGATCCGTGCCACTATGTATGGTCTACAGATTAGTGTAGGTCATTTTCTTTGTTTGTTTGAGACCTATAACCCTGACACTAATACCTTCTTTACCAAGAATGGGGAGCTCGGGTTGCCATTGCGCGAGATGATGAAAGTGTCTGGTCTACCCATAGGCGATATTCCATATCAAGAGTTCTTCCCAACCACTAATCAACTGAACAAGATGAAAGATCGGTCAATTGTAACCTATGACACTTTATGGGAATTGACCTGCCATGGCCGAGATGGACACCAAATCTAGGAAGAAATCTCCCCAAATTAGCTTAAAACAGTTCGCCGATTATCTGTTCAAGAACTTGGACAACCGTTTTGAAGATGTATGTGGATTATCTCCTTTGGATCCGGGTGAAATCAATCGACTGTTAGAGAAAACAAACACACAGACTTACACCTCTCACTCAGAAGACGGATTTCCGCATGGTACTAAATTCCGTTCTTATCTGTGGCAAGCTGGTGTTCCAATTACTCCTACCACCCTGCTGGCTGGTTTCTTGGCTTTATGGTTGAAGAGGTGTGTAGTTCCCCATCAATCTTTTGATGCGATGCCAATGGAGGTGTTATACCCAGCAGTCTAACTAGTTACAGGTCGCAAATTATCTCTACTTCCTACGATGATGGCTGCTACCCACAGTGGATTACGGCAACTAGTTTCCGCATTCCTTCAAGAGAAGAAGAAACCCTCTGCCAGTATATCCATTCCAAAGTTGGAATTACCCTATACCTACCTGATGACCTGGTTGGTACTTCATCGGCCAGATTTGATGGAAGCTCCTGAAACGGTGGATCCCAGTCTTCCTCTATTGCAGACCCTTGAGGGTTGTAAATGGGTTAAGCATCGATGGGCGGACATCACTAGACAGTTCAAAATTCATAAGTGTTGGGAATTCTTCCCCTGCTTTACTCGATTCTCCAGCACATACAATACAACTTTATTAGATGCTGAAGATCCCAGGCAGAATCGTACCATCTTGGATGTCGGGTGCTTCAGGTGGTTGGTAAACATTCGACCCGGATATCTATTGTTCAGGGTAAAAGACGTTTGTCTCATTGAACCCTATCTTCCATGTCGATTTGCTCGCCAATTCGGCTATGATCAAATTTATGTCGGCAATCCGAATCGTCACCTTAGCTTTCGGGGAGGACTTATCGACGGAGCGAGAGCCTGGTTCTGGAACATCGCTGGCTACACGAGCATTGAGTTTGATCTCCCTCTGGAAGCGCCGCCTCTACGGATGACCTTTTTATTTTGCAAGTGGTTGATCGCTGCCAACATCGTCACTCGGCATAGGAGAAGGTCGGACCCAGAAGAGGAGACAGCTCCGCGGCGCTCAAGAAGAGCGACTCGTGAAGCTATGACGTCGTCTCAAAGGAAAGAAGCTGCTGAATCGTCGAGGAAAGGCAAAGAACCGGCTCGTTCAGCTGGTAGTGAAGAAGAATTTGACTCCGATGAAACGGAGACTTCTGAGGAGGCAGGTGAGACCGACTCGAGTTCTGATGAAATAGTTGGTCTCCCTGATTCATTCTTCGAGAGGGGGCTTGTGCGTCCATCTGTCGTGTCTACTCAACCACCAGATGCTCCGAGAAGAAAGAGAGAAAGAGTCGTTATGACTCACCCTAATCGGATGACGGTGGAAGTCCTTAGTGGCGATGAAGAGGATGAGGAAGATACAGTACCTCTTGCTCTTCGGAGAAGATCTCGACCTCCCGCTCAAGCTCAAACCCAGGTCTCTCCTAAAGCTGAATTACGTACCAAACATCGTCACGAAGGCTCTGGAATCCAGGATGAGGCACGTCCACTGAAAAGACGGAAGAAAGCCGCCTCCAAGTCACGTGCTCGCCTTCCCACTTTAGAGGAGACGTCCGATCGCAGTGCTTCTTCTGCTGACCAAGGTAAAGATTCGTCTTCATTCTCGCTTATTTGCTTTTATCGGGCTTATCTTATACTCAATCCTTGCAGGGAGTCAAGAAGAGGGAGAGTTTCATGCTGATGTTGCTTCTCCTGGCGGTCTGGAAACTGAGGAGCCTAGTTTCGTTCAACAAATGCAGGATGCTCTGAGAGATGAAATAGCTGGTGTTCCATCGACTTCAGACATCAACCTACCAGCTCAAGACTCAGGTATTGATCTCTCCCCGCTCGGAAGAGAATTCCAAGAAATGAATGAGTCGGGACACGTGCCTCCATTAACGACTTATGCGCTTTGTATTCTTTTAGTTAAACTAAAAGAAGTGGGTGTCAGTGGTAAGGCTCCTGAATCCGTCCCAATCAACGAAGGTAAAGTTAATCTTTGTCTCGAACAACTTCATTTAGATTCATATATTATTTATGACTCAATGCATCCTGTAGATGTCATAATGAACGCACCACCTGAAGGAGAGACTATCCATACCCCTAAAGTCGACGACTTTACTGATTTCGACTTTAATATGGACATCTCAGAGGACGACCATCAGCAAATCTCTGATTTGTTGTCGGGGAGAGCCACTGGTGCAGCCACCGAATCAGTAGTTGACACTGGTTTAACAGAAGCAGGTCCTTCTGAGAGTAAGGCTTTTGTCCTGCAAACTCCTCATCATGTACTTTCTTACTTGATTAATCGTGTAAATGTTCGAATTACAGGACCAGTCGCTGGAACTGATACAGCTATAATCGCTGTAGCTTACGATCAACCTGGCGGTTGTGATCTCTCATCATGGGCAGGAACCGAAGTTGATCTTCAATCATCTATTCCTGAATCCCAACCTACTACCCCTGTAGATCCCATGATAATAGAAGTCAATGTAACCCCCCAAATTAGTCCAGTTGCCACAAAAGCGAGACCAACTGAAGAAGTTGGTACATCGGCTGATGTCGTGCCTGGAATTGGTGAGTTTTAACCCTCATTCGTTTTAAGTTTCTGATCAACACTCCATTATGCTCATTGCGATCTTTTTTATTTGTAGAATCTTCCCTTGAGAAACCCCTCGACTTAGATCTGAAGTCTTCTGAGGTTGAAATAACAGAATCTTCTGACGTAGCTGGCACATTAAAAGCTGCTACTTCCGAACCAGCTTTGACTGTTCCGGAGATCAGATTACCCCCATTAGACAAGCCAGGTCCTGCTGAAGGTTCTTCTATTAACTTTAGTATGCTTCAAATCGCTGTTATGTATGCACATATATATCTCGTATTGACTTATTTGTCCTCATCGCAGCTTCTTCTACCTCACTATCATACCGCATTCAAGAGTTATTGGCTGACGAGGATCTAGAAAAATCCGTCATTTGCTCTGATCTCCAAGGCTTTGTCTCCTTTTTAAGTACCATGGTCGATCGCATTCTCTTTAAAGGATCACCTTTTGAGAATTTTAAGAGGCCTCTTGATCGCTACATATCGGAAATCAGAGAGGAAGGATATGGTGAGTTAGCTGATTCGATCAACGCTTATTCGGTTGACTTGAAACAACATGTTGAACTTCTAAAGGATCTCCGCACCAAAGGCGTATCCTCCTATATCGCCTCTCACATGGACTCCAGGTTGCAAGCGTGGCGCGATTCTCAAAAATTTGCTAACTCTGAGCTTCAAAAGCTAAAAGCCCGCAGTCATCAGCTTAGGGTGCATGTCGCCAAGAAAATACAGGCTAAGGTCGATCTATGCCGGGATTTAGAGTCAAACCAAGCTGAAATAGACCACCTGGAAGAGCAACTTGCAAAAGCTAAGGACGCTCGTGAAATTTTAGAATCTGAGTTGACGAAGACAACTCAAACTGAAGAAAACCTGCTTCAACAATTGAATATTCAGGATAAGAGACTTGCTGAGAAAGAACAAGAGATCGCTGAACTTCAGATTGTTGACGAAGAAGCCTTCAAAGTTAAACTGACCGCTGAGCTTGAACAGGCTTATGCGATAGAGCTTTCAAAACTAGAAGATCAGATTCGTTAATATAAACTCTTGTAATTGGAGAACATGTATTTTTGTTTGAACGTTTTCAGTCAATATAGTGAAGTTTTTTTGCTCAATGGGATTTTATTATGATTACTCATTCTTGTTTAGAATAAATAACCATAATACTTATAGGATTTTTGGCAAATCCCCAGCCATCAACGGATTTGATATGCCTTTACCGACTACCGTTTGAATCGGGCTAGTATGTGAATTATCTAAGTCCGTTTCACATATAACGTTGGGCTAAAAGACTTAAACTCTTTTAGACTTTGAACTACAATGTCGAATATGTAGGCTACATGTGTTAGATGTAGACTTATCTCTAATAAGGGATAGAGATAACATCCCCCATGTGTGAATGACATGGATTTTAAAATGTGAGCAGGTAGCATTTTCTATGTATGAAAACGAACCCAAGTTTGTGAGGAAGGAATTGGATATTCCAACTTTCAATTTCTTGTTTGTTGGTAGAGATAAACCCGGAATCGGAGAGGAATAATTTCATATTCCGTCTCCTAGTCTCTTGTTTGTTGGTAGAGATAAACCCAGAATCGGAGAGGAAGAATTTTATATTCTATCTCCTGGTCTCTTTTTTGTTGGTAGAGATAAACCCGGAATCGGAGAGGAAGAATTTTATACTCTATCTCCTGATACAAAGGAAACTCGAAGTGGGATCTCCACTTAGAGAATCCGGATTGGTTTGAATAATCCTAACTGTCATAAGGTTTGATTATTCAGTTTGTGGACCTCTCGTTCATGGAACGAATCAAGAGGGGACTTTGGTTTTGGTCCTAACTGTAGGAAGGTTTGACCAAGTGGGGTTTTGAAATGATCCTAACTGTTTAAAGGTTTGATCACTCAATTTGTGGATCTCTCGTTCATGGAACGAATCGAGAGAGGATTTTGGTTGTGGTCCTAACTGTAGTAAGGTTTGACCAAATGATGAAATAGGAGTAGGGTACAAATAACAATGAGTTTGTTGATTTGCACAAACTATTTGGTGAGAAATTTTGATTTCAAACATAAGAATTCGACATGAAATAACTTGTCGACTGATACAGACTGACGACCATTGGTCGATTTGATTGGTGGGGTTTCATGGTGTGGGGTTACGAATCATCGAGTTTCCCTTTCCATGATCGCATTACAGGGTTTTGTGAGGAAAGATTAACTGTCGTTAAATCTCATCTCAACAAAATAGTAAGAGAATCTTAGTCATTTTTATAACAATTAAGAATAGACTATTCACAGGATCAGTTTCCATTTAAGATAATTAATTGATATCGGGTTATCCTGAAATATCATGTACAGGATTCTCTAGGAACTTTCCGTTTTACATAGGTTATCCTGAATGTATTACGAGTAATACTTTTTCAGGAACTTCCCATTTATTGGCATCATTAATTTGCTACCATCCTGAGTAATCAGGCGATATGCATCGTTTGAATAGACTGTTTCTATCACAAACGACCTTCCCATTTAGGTTCAAATTTTCTTTTCTTTTTGGAGGTGAGAATCATAGGACTTCGGACGGCAAGAACCAGATCTCCTTCCTTAAAACTTCGTCGTCGAACTCTTTTATCAAAAGCCTGAGAAATTCTAGCTTGATAAAACTCGATCTGTTGTTGAGCTTCCAAGCGCTTTTCATCTAACATCTCTAATTCTTCGAGACGTTTTTGATGATTTTCGTCCGTCGTCATTCCCGTTGCGAGAGCGATACGGAGGGAAGGAATCTGTATTTCCAATGAAAGGACGGCTTCACATCCATATGTTAAAACATATGGGGTTGTTCCGGTGGGCGTACGAACAGTTGTGCGATAAGCCCATAGGGCTTCGCCGAGCTTGTCGTCCCAATCTCGTTTATTGGTTTTCACCAATTTTGCTAGAATCTTGATGATAGTCTTGTTAAAAGCTTCGGCCAATCCGTTAGCTGTAGGATTATAAGCTGTCGATGAAACGTCCTTAATCCCGAATTTACCACAGAATTTGATAAATGCGTTGCTCACGAACTGAGGACCATTATCGTGCACTATTCGCCTTGGGACACCATACCGATATATGATATGGTGTTTGATAAACTTGATAACATCACTCGTCTTTACTTCTCTAAGTGGAACTGCTTCTGCCCATTTCGAGAAATAATCGGTGATTGCCAGAATGAAACGGTCCCCTTTAACCGAAGGTGGGAAAATAGGACCTACTATATCCATTCCCCAAGTTTCGAATGGCCATGATATCGCCGATGGATGTAAATACTCAGGAGGCTGGTGCATATAATTTGCATGTAACTGACACACTTTACATCGTCGTGCGTAGTCGACTACGTCTTTTACCATAGTTGGCCAATAATACCCGATTCTCCTAAGTCGGTCACAGAGTTTGGGACCGGGCTGATGTGCACCGCATATTCCATTATGCACCTCTTTGAGTGCTTATTCCGCTTCTTTGCCGGATAGACAACGGAGTAGAAGACCATCGTACGATCGTCGATACAATATTTGCGCTGTGGCGTTGTAGTAAAATCTCGGTGCTCTTCGCCGAATCGATTCCCTTTCTCTTACATCTTCAGGCAATATACCATGTAGAACGTAATCGATAATGGGAAAACGCCAATCTCGAACTTCAGGTTCAACTCCTATTGAGTATGCTTCTTTAGCGTCCGAATCGTAGATTGGAACAATAAGCTGGTGGGTCCTCACTGTAATCAATTGCTCTGTTTCGGGAGGTTGAGCCAAGGATACCGATAACACCGCCATTGTATCTGCATATGCGTTTTGGAGACGTGGAACATACTCGATGAAAAATCCTTCAAACGAGTTTGCCATCTCAATGGCCACCTGGTGGTATGGAATCAGGTCTCGACTTCTGACTTCATACTCTCCTCGTATTTGATTAATTACCAGTTGAGAATCTCCAAAAGCTTCAAGGTATTCGACCCCCAGCTCTTTGGCAAAATTGAGTCCGATTATCAATGCATTATACTCAGCTACATTATTAGAACACGGTTTGGTCAGTGAATATGCTCTATGTAAGACATGCTTTTCCGGGGAAACTAGAACGACCCCCACTCCTGAGGATATTCTAGAACATCCGGATGCGCTTGCCACGTTGGTTGCGCGGGAAGCCCCATCAAAGTATAATTGCCACACTTGTTGATGTGAGGTGGTATTAACTTCGTGAGTTTCATCTGGCAGATCGTCGTACAATTCGACTATATCCTTCGTAGGATTTTCCGCAAGAAGATCGCAAATAGCTCGTCCTTTAACCGATTTTTGTTGCTTAAAGTACAAGTTGTATTGCGATAAGAGTAAAGCCCACCTGGCTAAACGCCAATTCATGGATGCCGGCTGGGTCATGAATACTCGGATAGGGTTTATGTTGGAAATGACATAAATTGTCTGTCCAACTAAATAATGTCGCATTTTCTGGATTGCAAATACCAATGCAAGGCATTCTTTCTCGATCATCGGATAACGAGATTCAGCTCCTACCAGTGTGCGACTCAGATAATATACCGCTTGTTCGTGACCGTTATCGTCGTCTTGTGCAAGTAATGCACTTAACGAATGACTCGTCGCTTTGACATAAATCAAAAACGGTCTGCTCGATTTCGGTGCAACGAGAATAGGTGGGTTCGCCAGATAAGTTTTAATATCCTCGAATGCCTTTTGGCACGCTTCATCCCAAATGAACGGCACGCCTTTCTTCACGAGTTTAGAGAACGGTTGACATTTTCCGGACAGATTTGATATAAACCGACGGATATATGCCAGTCGACCCTGCAATCCTCTGAGTTCTTTAAGATTTCTCAGAGGTTGCAGCTCATGTATTGCCTTCACCTTATCAGGATCAATATGAATACCTTTTGTGGTGACGACGAATCCAAGAAATTTACCGCTCGACATTCCGAGGAAGGATTTAGTCGGGTTCATTTTTAGCTGATGGCTCCTCATAAGATCGAACATCGTCTTCAGATCTTTAATGTGGTCATTTTTATCACAGCTCTTAACGACCAGGTCATCAACGTAGCATTCAACGGTCTTCCGAAGGTGTTCTTGAAAGATCTTCGTCATGGCTCGTTGGTACGTAGCACCGGCGTTCTTCAAACCGAACGGCATAACAGTATAACAAAAGACACCAAGGGGTGTTCTGAATACTGTATGCTTTTTATCGTCCGGATGCATCTTAATCTGATTATATCCTGAGAATCCATCCATAAATGACATTCTCTCAAATCCGCATGTATTGTCAATGATGACGTCCGTAATTGGTAAGGGGAAGTCGTCTTTAGGGCATGCGGTATTCAGATCTCTGAAGTCAATACAAATTTTGATTTTCCCATTCTTTTTAAGAACTGGAACTATATTAGCCAACCATTCAGGATGTTGTTCTTCCCTGACAAAACCTGAATCGATCAGTTTTTTGACTTCAGCTTCTATTGCCTCCATAATTTACGGACGAAACCGTCTTTGTTGTTGCTTGACAGGTTTAACATCCGATTTTATGTTAAGGGTATGCATTGCTACATTTGGATCGAGTCCTGGCATATCTTCGTATTTCCAAGCGAAAACGTCGATATACTCCCTAACGAGGGCGATTAGTTCCTCTTTTTTATCCGGTGGAAGATCACCGCTGATAAATATAGGTTTCAGATTAGCTTCGTCACTCATATTAATTTAGACTACTTTATCCTCAGTAGGAGGTTCTCTTTGCTCAAATCGATCACCGTACTGGATATTCATGTAATGCATCCAGGGATCCTCCCAAATAGGCAACTGTTCGTCTCCTTCAATTGTGGAAGGATCAACTGTCGCCATTGTTCGCGTGGAAAATTGTGTTCTTCTTCATAGATGATTTCATTACAACTTTGATAACAACTTTATACGTTTACAAAGATCCGGTCTTTTTATAAGAGCCGGTTACAATGAAAATCAAAATAAAAAAATAAAAATTACAATTCTCTCTGAACAAATCACGAGTTTCCTGTTTTATGGTCCCTCGCTTGCATGGGTTGTTTGCCTGTGCCGGGGTTGATTACCATGGACCACCGCGTAATCTCGATCCGAACAGATCTACGTGGTATAACGGGTATTATCCCACCAAGGAGATAATAGCCGGGAGGGATCGTTTCACCAAGGAAACGCTCGCTCAAATCTCGGGATCTAAGAACCAAGCTTAGATCCGGAGTAGAATGACGTAGATCTGAATATCCAAGTCTTCAAGCCTTCACA
>BQKN01066049.1:1397645-1417364 GCA_022839385.1 Asparagus kiusianus
TATATATATATATATATAAACAAAACATGCATGTGTGTATGTGTTTGAGCTTAAAGTATTGAACACACATAATATAAACCTAAAACTAAATATACCAAGCAATCTTGATCTTCAATGAAGCTCTTCTTGGTAAACTTACGAATGAAGCTTGAACTTGAATCTTTAACTTGAATTGCATGGCTTCACTCCACTATTCCGCCAACCTCCATTGGATATGATCATGAAAGCTCGATTCCATCCATCCTCCAATATATTATTTGTTTATAATAAATACAAAACACAAACACTAGACAAACAACATTAGTAGTAAATTGTTTGTTAAACATCATCAAAACAAAAAGGCTAACATGGTTTTTTTGGAAAAATTTATACGAGGCTTTGCACACAAGTCCATAAGCTTATTATTATTAGTAATGCATGTTTTTAGTGTTAAATTTAAGGATGATATGCGATTTTTAACATGATTCAACTCATTATTTTGCACAAATGCATTGTTATTAGAAGCAAAACATATATGGTTATTCTTAAAAGAATCAAAATTATTTCTAAAATTTTCTACTTCTAATATGGCATTATTTTTTTCATGAGATAAACTAGCAATATCTATTTTTAATTTTTCATTGCTCTCTTTAAGATTTACATTTTCATTTGCAATGATATCGAATCTAGAAGCTAAAGTCTCATGATCAAATTTTAAATTAACATGCTTACTTTTCAAATCAATAAAATTATGATGCAACTTCTTATGGGCGTGCATTAATCTATCATATACACATGTGAGTTCACTAATGGATAATTCACTTTCGGATTCTGAATCACATACCTCACTAGGGCTCTCGTCTAGTGGCCGTGTGCATGATGATGATGCTCCATCCTTACTTGAAGTGAATTTCTCCAAAACGCGTCGAATCTCCTCCAAGTTACCTAGATGTGCTTCTATAAATTTTCACAATGTATAAGCACTATCAAAATGATCAAGTTTGTTAGAAATACTTGTATTAGAAGCATTAAGCAAGAATTCTAACAAAAGCTTGTTCATTGTAAACATCTTCTTATCATCTTTGCTCCACTTGGATTTCTCCAATGTAGGCACAATATAGACACAATCGATAATTTCCCATAGATCAAAATGTTTAGATCTAACAAAGAGCTTAAATCTAACACACCATTGAGGGGAAATCATCTAATCTATGAGCAATATTAATGGCATAACCTAAGCTAAGTGCACCATGCAAATCCAAGATATATTATGCAAGCAAGATAAAATAAATCTTCAAAATTAGATTAACAAAATAAAAGTGTGGATCTTTGACTCTAGGTGATTAAGCCTCAAATCAAAGAGCACCAAGCTCTGATACCAAATAAAATTTTCCTGGAGGGGGGTGAATAGGGTATTTACTAATCTAATCCGATATCAATGCCAAATTAAAAACTTAATAACAAATGTCCTAGCAATATGATATGTACAAGTGATATATGCAAGGATATACAATGAGATAGTAGGCGATATAAACAATGATTGTGAGATATAAGCAATAAGAGCAAAAACAAAGAATACACCAAATAACAAATGCAAACACACAATATGATCACGGAGTTCGGTCACCCTCGACCTACGTCTCTGCTCCTCACTCTCGAGGAGAATCTCCACTATCTCAAATAATCACTACACAATCGGTTTTCCAAGTTCACCAAAAACTTTTACAACTCTCACAATTGCAATCACACAACACATTTCTCTAGATGTTGGCCTAGCCCGTGTCACCTTCCTCAAGTGCTCAGAATTACAACCTCTCCCTAGGATTTACTACCAATGCCACTCCTCTTGGAATTGACTCCGTCTCTCACCAACCACTTCTCTAAGTGTTCTTATGTATTACAACGTGATCTCACCAATGATAAGCTCTATAAAGATGGTTTGTTCTCTAATACAAGATGAGAACTAAGTTAAGCTCATACTCAAGAATCACTCATCACAACCCAAATTATACTTAATGTGAAATACTAAAAGCTCAAAGGTTGTGTGTGTGTTCAATGAGTAAAATGAAATGTAAACTTAATTTAAAATCTAGCGTAACAAAATGATAATCAATAAATAATATATATATATAGCTAGAAATTGAGTTTAGCAAAAACTTCTTTGCAACAAGAGTGATGGAGATGTGAAAATGAAGCTAAAAACGAATGAAGATTAATCTCCTCCTCTTGTGAAACTCTCTTCACATAAATACTTGAAAAACACACTTAAAAACAAACTTAAACACTTGTAAACTTGTTTTAAATCTTTCTTGGATGTTTGCCAAATGTTGGGGCTGAAGGGGTATTTATAAGTACACAAAACAAAGCCCCAAAAGCCAAGAAAAAAAACAAATCCCAAAAATAACCAAATTCCTGAAAATCTGGAAATCAACCAAAACTAGCCGTTACAGTAGCCGTCAGTCGACTGATGGTACTGTTCAGTCGACTGATGAGCTGCTTCAGTTGAGCTACTTTCGTCGACTGATGGTGCATCAATCGACTAAGCAAAAATATTTTCCAGACACTTTCATTAGTCGACCGATGACCTTGTCAGTCGACTGATAACAAGTTCAGGGTCAGTTTTGCACAGTAAATATGAACTTTGAACTGGGTTTAAAAATAGCAAATAAATTCTAAAAAATGTAAAATTTGAGAAAATGTTTATAAATATGAAAATAAACATGTTACAAAAGAAAATTTTCAAATATTATTTTTTGTTTGTGAAAACTCATCATTTTGTAAAATCTCAAAAATACATGTTCGTTTGAGCTTTTGATTTTGACAAAATAACATAAACAAAGTTTTGAAAACTTTTGAATAAGTTTATAGACTTAAGAAAACATGTAAATTAGTATTTTTAAGTCCATAAATCAAGAATACATTATTTTTCAAAAATGCACATATTTTGATAAAAATTTGATACGTGTGTGTATGAAATTTGAGCTTAAAGTATTTACACACAAAATATAACACCTAAACTAAAATACCCAAGTTGATTGCATATGAAGCTTGATCTTGAATCTTTGACTTGATTTGTTAGCTTCATTTGAGATATCGTCATTATAAATCTTTTCAACTTGGATACATGTTATGCAAAATACAAATACTAGAAACATACATGATTATAAATTGTTTGTTAATCATTAAAACTAAATTAGATAGTAGGCTCATAAACATGAGTCCTAACATAAACTTCATCCGATAGGGGACCATGTCCCATTTGACGGAATAAGGTCGGGTGATTCTAACCTTTTTGAGCTCTGGTCATTGAGAAAGAACGTTGAGCTACTTCTGAATGTCTTCTATGGCTTTAGCCTCCTTATTAGGTTTTGACGGTAGCGTAGCCTGTGACCTTGCATGTTCAGAGTTCGCATCATCTTCTTGCTCTTGATTGTCTTTTGGAGGATTCTCGTTAAATGGTCTTTTTCCTTTCAAATAACTCACCTGGGAACAAGAGGCTAATAAAAGTTGCTTAACTATCTCTTCCAGTCGTTCGATTTGTTCATCTGAATCTTTCTTCTGAATCGCCATTTGAGTCAGAATGTCTTCTCGGTCTGCCATGTCAATCGCCCATTATCATTCTTGACTTGAACTAGGGGTTAGATTTGACACCATGATAGAGTTGGCTACACTAGAAGTAAGGTTGATTCATCTGGGATGAAGGCTGTGATGTTCGCATTGGGATGGAGGAGTAGTCAAAGGGAATAGCCGCTCTTCTCCTTAGCCTAGTGTTGCGATATACTCTATCGGCTTCTAGTAGAATGGCTCTAATGCCTGACGAATATACTGGATTAGGTAAGCTATCTGTACTTTCCTTGTCGTCTCTAGAAGCCACATTTGTCGTGTTGACAGTGAGCAACTGCATCTTTCTCCTACGAGTACGTCGTCGTCATTTAGTTCGAACCTCTGAAAGCTCGGGAACATGACTAAGACGATTGAAGACTATTTCTTTGCATTAGTAACTCTTTTGGACTGTCGAGATAACTTCTCTGAGGGTCGCACAATGCTGACACTGGCGAGCTCTCTTCAGAGTTATGAATTCTCTTAGGTCCGCATTGGCATCAACTTCGCTAGTTTTGTCCTTAGAATATTAACGTTGCTTACGGCGGCGTTAGCCAAAAGTTTGTCCAACAGAATCATGGATAGTGATGTTATTCAATTGAGGGAATTTGGTTAAGGAATATCGCCCATTCTTTGCTTCTATCGGAGAAGCATAGCGAGCATCGCGAGACACTTTGAATCGAACTCTTAGAGGAGTCAAAGACTGAAGCCCGAGATCAGATGTGATAACATCTTAATCTTCACTCGAGGCAAGAGTTGAAATCCCTTCGTCCTTAGCAAAGTTTGTTTGGCTTCCAGTACAACCTAAACTATCTTCGGCGAAGGTGGGTTTTCCACATGCGGGGATCATTTTAGACCCAAGATTCACACTGCAGTGAATTTTGTGACAACTACATACAGTTGTCATCGCAAAGATTTTGTTCTTAAAAATTGATTCCTCAAACTTCGCTTGATCAAATTCAATAATTAGTGTTTCAGCAAAAGATCTAAGGGTCTTAGTGTCGGCATGCGTCACTATCTTCTTGTCAAAGGAGAAGGAAGTCCCCAGCGGAGTCACCATCCTATTTCGGGTTCTTTTGAATTGTGATTAACACATATTATGATTAAAATAAATATAATTAAATGAAGGAAAAAAATATTTTTCTTAGGGTCCTTTTCTATGTGTCGGTGGAGCGTCGGTCTTGTACTCCATTGACTCATCGACTAAGACGATGGCTCTTTTTGCTGTTGATGCGCATTGAATTGCTTGGAAGCTAGCTCAGTCTTCTCTTAGCAATATTTCTTAATAGAATCGCAAATGTATGCCTTTGCGTGCGTGTACGTATCTTTGTGTTCGCGCCTGTGTGTCTCTCTTGTAGATGATTTCCTCTCTTTTTATAGGCTAAAAAAGAGAGTTAATGTCTCCTTAATTGTTGATTAAGTGGCCATTAAAGTGGGAGTTAGTGGGGAGCGGTTATCCCATGAAAATAGCTCTAAAACGACTATCGTGGACTTGGCAAAGTTCGCTGAAGACGTGGGCGAAGATCGCTTCGGACGTGTGCACGCCTTCTTCGAAAGTGGATGACTTGGTCCACATGGGCGAACTTTGTTAGTTGGCGAACTTCACCTACGAGTTTGAATTTAGCTCAGAATTCGACTCTAGGCTTGGCCGACTGATAACGCTTTTTGACTTGATCTGAAGCGTGTTGCGGAGGTCAACTCGTGTTTGACTTGGTCGAGTTGAGTCGATATGAGTTGCTTGGCAAGGTTCACTTCAATCATTAGGTGACGTTCATTGCAGCTTGTTGTGGGCTTGACTTCTGACCCATTCGAAGTGTTTAGACCATGGGCGTTCACTTCTTGGATCCTTAGTGAAAATATATTTTGACCGTCTACACTACATGCTACGATCAGTCATTAAAAATCTCTTTGAGATAAATGATAAGTTGTCTTTACAGGACGGTTTGGACTAATTACCTATTGATGACTAGTTGTAGATGATTTAATCAATCTGTCCTTTTGGATCATTTGTTGTTGGATCTTGGAAAGGATTATTTATTGGATCCTTTAAAGAAGGATCATTTGTTGTTGGATCCAAAAGGATGATTTTGAGCGAGGTTGATTTTTTTGGGAGGTTACTAGTTCTTATTTGCTGTATTGATGGCATCCTCTAGTAAGTCTAATGAGATGAAGACCCATACGGAGGTGCTTGAAAGTACCCTAGAGGGGGGGTGAATAGGGTTATTGCTAATCTTATTAGATATTAATGTCGATTAAAATTTATTAACAAAATATTCTTGCAGGATAGATATACAAAGCAATATGAGCAAGAATATAAACACAAGAGAAAATGAACAAGAAACAATATAAACAAATAGTGGACAAAAAGAGCAATCTAAACACAATGATATGATCATGGAGTTCGGACATTTCGTCCTACGTCTCCGCTCCCCACTCCCGGGGAGAACTCCACTAACACAACCGGGTTTTCTACGCTCACCCGAACAACGTTTACACCTCACAATTTAGTTTTCTAGTTCACCGAAAACTTTACAACACACACAATTGTAATCACACTCTACACCCTCTAAGTGTTGGTCTCTAGCCCGTGTTTCCCTCAAGTGCTCGGAATTACGACTTACCTCTAGGCATTATACCGACGCCACTCCTCTTGGGACAACCCCGTCTCTCACCACACACTCCTCTCGGTGTACAAGTGTGATAAAACGTGTAACTAACAATAAAGCTCAATTTCAATAAAATATTCTCTAATTGGATGAGAACTCAATGAAAGCTAAATCTCACAAATCACAATCCCACAACCCAATATATGATGTATGAAATGCTACAAGCTCAAATAGGGTGTGTGTGTGATAAAATGAGTATAAATAAAATCTAACTCAATTAGCAAACTAGCAATAATAAGAATATGAAAATCAATAATAAAATTGCTAGAGAAAAGAGTTAGAAAAACTTCTCTATAAACACAAAGAGGTTGATGAAGGTTGAGGATGAATTCCTCAATTGAAAATACAAGCCTCCTCTTTGTAAAAGCAAACCCCATACTTAAAACAAACTAAACAAACTTTTAATCTCTTTTAAAACTTGTTTAAAACTCTCTCAAGTTATTGGAAATAGTTAATGCAAAGGGGTATTTATAGGCTTGAAGAAACCAGCCCAAGAAACCAACAAAATCCAAGCAAAAAGTGCAAAAAACTAAAAAACAGCTCAGCCAAAAACTAGCAGTTACAATGTTATGAGTCGACTCGGTACTGTTCATGAGTCGACTCATAAACTAGCCGTTTCAGGCAAAAAAACATCTGATGGGTCGACTCATATGTTCATGAGTCGACTCATGCACTGTTCATGGGTCGACCCATTAATTTATGGGTCGACTCGTCAGATTTGAACAGTATCGGCAAATTTTTGCGTAGCTAGTTTTATAAAATACATTAAAAATAGTAAATCAACTCCAAAAATTATGAAATTTTGAGAGACGTTTCTATAAATATAGATAAATATTTTAGAGAAAGAAATTTCTGAAATATTCTTTCCTATTTGTGAGAAATAAATGTTTGAACATAGATATTCTAGATTCTAAAAAATGCCGAAACACCCGATTTTGTAAAATCAATTTGACATAGAAAATAAACTCCAAAAATGATAAAATTTTGGAAAATAGTTATAAACATGTAATAGAACATGTTAGAAAAAGAATTTTTTAAATTAAATTTCCCATTTGTGAAAAATCATCTGTTTTGCAAAAACATGCACGAACATGAACTTGTTAAGAACTTGATTTTGACAAAATGAGTTCAAACAAATTTTAAAAACTTTCCAATAGATTTATAGTCTTGATAAATGATATGAAATATTGTTATTAATTCTATAATCCAAAAATATAATATATTTTGCAAACACAATAGAATATGAAACAAGTGAGTATGCATATGAACATGTATATTTGTTTCATATCTATATAGCTATACCAAAACAACTTATCCACATAAACAAACATGTATGTATATAAATATTTGTTTGGAAAAACGTTGTTTGTGGATAAAACAAAAAAATAGGTAAACCAAGAAAACATGTGTGTGTATAATATTGAGCTGGAAGTATTAAACACGCATAATATAAAACCTATAACTAAATATACACCCAAGATGATAAATCTTCAATATAACCCAACTTGGTTGCGGATGAAGCTTGATCTTGAATATGACTTGAATGCATAGCTTCATACCGATACTCCGCTAACCTCCATTTGATGTGATCATTATAGCGTAATTCCATCCAACCTCCATCTCATTGTTTGTTTAAAATACCTAATGAGAAAACATAAACACTAGACAAACAATATTAGGAATTGTTTGTAATCATCAAAATAAGATTAGAAGATATATGCTCATAACATGTGAGACCTAACAATCTCCCCCTTTTTGATGATGATAAATAATCTACACAAAGAGTATATAAGATATACAATAAAGCATAATACTCTTAAAATATACTCACAATCCACTTGTTTCTCCCCCTTTGGCAACATCAAAATGGGAAAACAAAAGAATAAGAGAGCGAAAGCTCCCCCTATCATAAAGCATATGTGAGTATAAACAAAAAAAATATGGGGAAGGCTCCCCCTATCAAAAAGCCATATAGAAAATATACAATTAAGAACATGGCATACAAATGTCAGCAATCATAGATAAAAGTATGCTAAACACCACTCACATACAAGACCAAGTGAACACTCATATGTGTATCATTAATACAAAGTGTCACAAGGGTCTAACACATAAAACTTAAAAGATTTTAAAAAATATTAAAAGAAAATCAAAACATTAAAATAAAATTCAAAATGTCCACCATAAAACATGATTGATTGAGAGCACAAATAGACATATAAAAGGTGTCTCAATATCCAATCATAAAACATTATTTGGATATAAACAAAAGTAGATCATGAAATCAAAAAATTAAAATCATGAACCTCATGAAGGTTCAAATAAAAGCCTCAAATGATACTAAAAGAAATTTAAAGTGCATATATTGTATCATTTTCGACAAAAGCAAGAGAGGTGAGCATAACAAGCTCTTGAAACAAGTTTCAACCCAAATAAAGCTTTTAGCATCCGGTAAACCTCCCGGAGGGTTGCTCAAACATATAGCCTCTCATATGCAAATACAAAACAAAGTATATATCTAAAAATTGTTTGATCAATAGAATAAATCCTTTTTGTAAAACTTGATCAAACCACATAAGGAATACATTATAAACCACAACTAGATGATCTGGAAGCTCAAACACATAAATGTTATCATTAGAGTGATTTAAAATGATCCCATAAATATAAACACATAGTTTAATCAAAAAAATTGAAACAAGGCATAATAAAAAAATCATCTTGATAAAAATCGTATCAATTCATAAGGATGAAAACATGAAAATCTATGAAAGAGAATCATGAAAAAAAATATGAATGATAACTTTTCAAATCAAATACCAAGATTAGAATAGTTTTCAATTTTGTTTATAAAACTTTTTTAAAAAAATGTCTTTAAGAACATGAAAAACTAAAACAAAAGAAAGCTAAAAATTTGTTCTTAAAGAATAAACTTATTTTGGTACCCAATTACTCTTGGTACTTAAGAGTCTAGGAACATGACCCCTATCATTAAAGCTCAAGGTCCTTGGATTATGAACCCATTTGGGCATGTATGGTGCACGGATACGGTCAAAACAATACTCATATAAATGTCCTTTTCGATTGCAATATGTGCAATGAAAATGTTGAAAAGATTTGTGTTGACTAATTGATTGTGCACGAAAATCATTTGCAAAAATAGATTTTTCTTTAAAATTGTTTTGCAAATGAGAAACCTTCTTCAAGTCAGAATAAAACTTGGTCAAATGACCAAAACGACCACAAAATTAACACTTAAACACATGAGCATGTTTATGATTATCACTATGTGTGTGTACATGTGGATGAGATGGAGAAGCTTGATGGGATGCACAAGGATGAATATATTTAGGCATTGTGGTTTTTGTGTGTCATAACAAAACTTAGCGATATGTCCTTTTCGGCCGCAAATAGAATACTTGTAAGTTTTGTTATACATGTGTGCATAGTGAGTAGGTTTCTTAGAAACATTATCATGAGACTTTGCACACAAGTCCATAAGCTTTTCATTGTTGGCAATGCATGTATTTAATGTTGAATCTAAGGATGATAAGCGTTTCTTTATTTGATTCAACTCATCATTTGAAATATATGCATTGTCACAAGAAGTAGAACAAACAAGAATATCTAATTTATTTTTATTAGCCTCTACTTCTATCGTGGCATTATTCTTATCATGAGTCAAACATGCAATATCCAATCTTAATTTTTCATTGCATTCTTTAAGATTAACATTTTTCATTTGCAATGAAATCAAACTTAGATATAAGGGACTCATGATCAGATTTTAATTGAACATGCTTGCTTTTTTTTTAGATCTTTAAAATTATGTTTCAATTTATTATGGTTATGCAATAATTTTTCATATTCATGTGCGAGTTCATCAAAAGTAAAATCATCATTTTATCAAACTCGCTTACCACACTAGGGCTATCGCCTAGTGGACGTGTACATGAAGACGATACTCCTTTTGAAATTGAAGCTGAATCCTCCAAATGTTGTCGGATTGCCTCCAAGTCCTCTTGATGTGCTTCTATTAATTTTCATAACATATAAGCACTATCAAAAGAATCAAGTTTGTTAGCAAAAGATAAGCCAAAAGCATCAATAAGAAATTCTAACAAAGACTTGTTCATAGTAAACAATCTAACATCATTATCACTCCACTTGGATTTCTTCGTAGTGGGTACAATATAAGCGCATTCAATAATTTCTCATATATCGATATTTGTAGATCTAGCAAAAATGTTAAATCTAGCACACTACTTTTCATAGGGGAAATTACTAAGTCTAGGAGCAATGTTAATAGCATAACCAAGACTAGGTGAATCATGCATGTCCATAAAATTATGCAAGCAAGAAGAAAATATCAAAACAAGATTAGCAATAATAAAAAAAACAATGGATCTTTAACTCAAGGTGGTTAAACCTCAAATCAAAGAGCACCAAGCTCTGATACCAAATGAAAGTACCCTAGAGGGGGTGATAGGGTTATTGCTAATCTTATTAGATATTAATGCCGATTAAAATTTATTAGCAAAATATTCTTGCAAGATAGATATATAAAGCAATATGAGCAAGAATATAAACATAAGAGAAAATGAACAAGAAACAATATAAACAAATAGTTGACACAAAGAGCAATCCAAACACAATGATATGATCACGGAGTTCGGACCTTCCGTCCTACGTCTCCGCTCCCCACTCCCAGGGAGAACTCCACTAACACAACCGGGTTTTCTACGCTCACCCGAACTACGTTTACACCTCACAATTCGGTTTCTAGTTCACCGAAAACTTTACAACACACACAATTGCAATCACACTCTACACCCTCTAAGTGTTGGTCTCTAGCCCATGTTTCCCTCAAGTACTCAAAATTACGACCTACCTCTAGGCATTACTACCGACGCCACTCCTCTTGGGACAACCTCGTCTCTCACCACACGCTCCTCTCGGTGTACAAGTGTGATACAACATGTAACTCACAATAAAGCTCAATTTTAATAAAATGTTCTCTAATTGGATGAGAACTCAATGAAAGCTCAATATCACAAATCACAATCCCACAACCCAATATATGATGTATGAAATGCTACAAGCTCAAATAGGGTGTATGTGATAAAATGAGTATAAATAAAATCTAACTCAATTAGCAAACTAGCAATAATAAGAATATGAAAATTAATAATAAAATTACTAGAGAAAAGAGTTAGAAAAACTTCTCTATAAACACAAAGAGGTTGATGAAGTTTGAGGATGAATTCCTCAATTGAAAATGCAAGCCTCCTCTTTGTAAAAGCAAACCCCAAACTTAAAACAAACTAAATAAACTTTTAATCTCTTTTAAAACTTGTTTAAAACTCTCTCAAGTTATTGGAAATAGTTAATGCAAAGGGGTATTTATAGGCTTGAAGAAACCAGTCCAAGAAACCAACAAAATCCAAGTGAAAAGTCCAAAAAACCAAAAAAAACAGCTCAGCCAAAAACTAGTCGTTACAGTGTTATGAGTCGACTTCGTACTGTTCATGAGTCAACTCATAAACTAGCCATTTTAGGCAAAAAACATATGTTCATGGGTTAACTCATACACTGTTCATGGGTCGACCCATTCATTTATGGGTCGACTCGTCAGGTTTGAAGAGTATCGGCAGATTTGGAATTTTTGCTTAGCTGGCTTTGTAAAATACATTAAAAATAGTAAATCAACTCCAAAAATTATGAAATATCAAAGGAAGCTTTTGGGAATGTAGATAAATATTTTAGAGAAATAATTTCTAAAATATCGCTTCCTATTTGTGATAAATAAATTTTTTAACACATATATTCTAAATTCTAAAAACTGCTGAAACACCCGATTTTGTAAAATCAATTTGACATAAAAAATAAACTCCAAAAATGATAAAATTTTGGAAAATGGTTATAAACATGTAATAGAACATGTTAGAAAAATATTTTTTTAAATTTAATTTCCTATTTATGAAAACTCATCTGTTTTCCAAAAACATGCACGAACATGAACTTGTTAAGAACTTGATTTTGACAAAATGAGTTCAAACAAATTTTAAAAACTTTCCAATAGATTTATAGATTTGATAAATGATATGAAATATTGTTATTAAATCTATAATCCAAAAATACAATATATTTTACAAACACGATAGAATATAAAACAAGTGAGTATGCATATGAACATGTATATTTGTTTCATATCTATATAGCCATACCAAAACAACTTATCCACATAAATAAACATGTATGTATATAAATATTCATTTGGAAAAATATTGTTTGTGGATAAAACGAAAAAATGGATAAACCAAGAAAACGTGTGTGTGTGTGTGTGTGTATAATATTGAGCTGGATGTATTAAACACACATAATATAAAACCTATAACTAAATATACACCCAAGATGATAAATCTTCAATATAGCCCAACTTGGTTGTGGATGAAGCTTGATCTTGAATATGACTTGAATGCATAGCTTCATACTGATATTCCGCCAATCTCCATTTGATGTGATCGTTATGGCGTAATTCCATCCAACCTCCAACTCATTGTTTGTCTAAAATACCTAATAAGAAAACATAAACACTAAACAAACAATATTGGGAATTGTTTATAATCATCAAAACAAGATTAGAAGATGTAGGCTTATAACATTAGACCTAACAGTGCTCTCCAGCAGGATCACTGACCAAAACTTAAATGGGTCCAATTACCTGCTTTGGAAGCAACTAGCTTGAGTTTATATTTTAGGATGGGGAATGGATCATCGTCTTATAGATGACCCTCCTATACCAGTTACTGCCTCCTAGAAATAGGATGACACTAGTCTACTTCATCAAATTTGGAATAGCATGGAATCACATTCTCTTCAGCTAGCAATTCACTATAATACAGTGAAATAAGTGTGGAAGTTTTTGGAAGAATTGTACTCAGGCTGAGGACAAGCCAATCATGCATATGACGTCATTCAGGAGTTATTTTGGAGCAGGATGGACGAACATATTCAGACCATTGAGGATCATTATGGCAACTTCAATCGCCTCCAGAGGAGCTGAGACAGATATTTTCCATTACAGGGGATATATCAAAAGATGCAAGATCAGTGGGATCAACTGATGGTATTCACCTTTTTTTGTTCTCTTCCATAGTCTTACAATTCAGCCAGACCACAAATTATTAGGAGCTTTGCTATACGATCTTTAGCAGAGATTATATTACTTTTTGAGATCAGTTGTGCTATCTTCACCAGAAAGTACTATCGCAGAGTCTGCAAACAGGTCTGCTCACGCCACACAGTGTAGACATACAACTAGTCGAGTGGGTGAACGTGGTGGAGGTCACTTTGGTAGACATGGAGGACGCTTTGGAGCATGTGGTGGACGAGATAATAGTTCACGAGGAGCTGCAGGGGACGGTTCATTTGGTCCCTCTATCTATTCTACTATTGTAAGGAACCGGGTCACATGAAATTTTATTGTCCTCAGCTATAGGGAAAACAACCCCAGAGTGCACATGTGGCTACACGGGAGAGTCCTATGGATGAAGACACTCGCTGCTAGTTTGAGCGATTTCAGCTCTAGTTATTTTAGCAAGTGAAGAATACTCAATCCTCTCCTACTACGGCTATGCTTGCCTAGATTGGTGAACTCACAGCTTGCCTTACATCATCATCGTCTCATACTTGGGTTATAGATTTAGGAGCAACTGATCATATGATTGGAAACCGAGGTATATTATCCTCCTACACCTTCCACCTCATTTCCTTTAGTAGTATTGGCTAATGGATCCACCACACCTGTGGAGGGTGTTGGATCTGCCAACACTACTACCCTTTCACTTTCTTTTGTGCTATATCATCCTCATTTTCCATTTAATCTCATATCTATCAGTAAAATTACTAAAGTATTGAATTGTATGGTTACATTTTTTCCTATATATTGTATTTTTTAGGAACTTGGGGCGAGGAAGATGATTGGCACTAGACGTGAACAGAATGGTTTGTACGAACTGAACTTTTCCTCTTCTCAAGTGGCATGTATCAGATCCACATCATCATTTGAAGCACATTGTCAGCTTGGTCATCCCGCTCTTTCACTTCTTAAAACTTTGATTTCAGATTTAAATCATGTCGAGTCTTTCGAGTGTGAGTCATGTCAACTCGGGAAACACCGACGGGTGTCTTACCCGAGTCGCGTCAATAAGCGAGACAGTAACTCTTTTGATTTAGTACATTCTGACATATGTCGTCCTTGTTCTATTCCATCCAAACTCGGTTTTTAGTATTTTGTTAGTTTCGTGGATGACTTTTCTCGCATGACTTGGATTTACCTGCTGAAGTGTTGTTCTAAAGTGTTCTTTGCCTTTAATGTTTTCTGTACTGAAGTTAAAAATCAATTTCACATTACCATCAAAACTTTTAGGACAGATAATGCTAAGGAATATTTTAAGAGTTCTTTCATAAAATATTTGGAAGAAAACGGAATTTAAAATCAGCCTTCTTGTACTTATACACCCCAACAAAATGGGGCTGCTAAGCGTAAGAACAGGCACTTGCTAGAAATTACTAGGACCTTGTTATTCCATCTTCAAGTTCCAAAATATTTTTGGGGTGATGCCATTTTAACAGCATGCTACCTGATCAATAGACTACCCTCATCTGTCTGATAGAATAAAACTCTGATCTCTCTTTTATATCCCGCTGAAGACGCTTTTCATTTACCTCCTAAAATCTTTGGGTCTTTGTGCTTTGTTCACAATCATAGTCCTCAACGGACGAAATTAGATCCGCGATCACTTAAGGGTATATTTCTTGGATATTCTCAGACTCAAAAATGGTACAAATGTTATTGTCCATCCTTGAATCGATATATTATTTCAGCTGATGTTATCTTCTTTGAGAGCAAAGCAGGACATGTTGCCTTTGATAAATCCTTAGACCCTCCGATGATTATACTACCTTCTTGTTCAAAAAACCACTATCAATGTTCCTTCTAAGGCTACTGTACAGAATGAACTATCATCCAAATTTACAGGACCAATTTAGATTTATACAAGACGTGCTGATTCGCAATCTGAGCCATCATCTCAATCCACCCAAGAGCCTGATACACTAGCAAGTCAAAATGTGTCCGTACAGCCAAATGCTAAGGCTACTGATGATCTTCCCATTGCCCTCTGAAAGGAAAAGAGATATTGTTCTCGAAGTTCTCGGTATCCTCTTACACACTATTTTTCTTACCCATTGTTAACTCCATTATATTAATTATTCATATCTTCTTTGGATTCTCACTCGGTTCCCAATAATTTATCAGAAGCTTTGTCTAACCTAGGTTGGATAGTGGCAATGCAAAAAGAAATGACGGCCTTAGAAAGAAATGAGACTTGGGATCTTATTTCCCTACCACCTCAGAAGAAAGCGGTTGGTTGCAAATGGGTTTACACTGTAAAAGTAAATCCAGATGGCTCTCTAGATCATCTCAAAGATCGACTAGTTACGAAGGGGTATTCACAGATATATGGCCTTGAATATATCGATACATTCTCTCATGTATCTAAAATGACATCTGTATGCATTCTAATTTCGCTCGCTGCTCGCTATCACTAGCCACTACATCAGTTGGACGTTAAAAATGCATTCCTTAATGCCATTCTTGATGAGGAGGTTTATATGGAGCAACCACCAGGTTTTGTTGCTCAAGGGAGTGTGGCAATGTTTGCAGATTAAAGAAATCTCTCCATGGTTTGAAGCAATCTCTGAGGACGTGGTTCAGACATTTTGTCGCAGTTGTCCAGACCTTTGGTCTTCATCGAGCTCAGAAAGACCACTCAGTTTTCTGGAGAATTTATGGTGGGAAGCATATCCTTTTAGTTGTATACGTTGATGATATTATCATCACTGGTGATGATGAACAGTGCATTAGCCATTTGAAGAAGTATCTACAACAACAACAATTTGAAGAAGGGAATTCTCTTATCCCAGAGAAAATATGTACCCAATATGCTGCTAAATACTGGGATGTCAGAATGCAAGAGCATTAAATCACCTATGGATGATAAAATCAAACTACTATCAACTCAGGGGGAGTTACTGGAGGATACTGAAGAATACATGCGACTTGTAGGGAAACTAAACTATCTAATGGTCACAAGACCGGATATTGCATATTCTGTTAGTGTAGTCAGTCAGTTTCTCTCGGCACCTAGGAAACCTCATATGGAAGCTATGAAGAGGATTCCAAGGCATCTCAAGAAAACACGAGTGAATTTTATTTGTAACAAGCTAGACATATACGATATGTATGCTCATCCTGAGGGGGAGTGTTGAGAGTAGTGTTTACTATTGTTTAGTACCACATCGGGTAGGAACAAACTTCTTTATTTCCCTAAACACTATAAATAACATCCTACAGAGAGCTAATAAACTCACTAGGGTTTTCCTAAACTACAGAGAGTAATCGATGAATTACTTCAAACTCTAAGAAAATTTCTATGAGAAAATGGAGTGAGGCTTATTTATACCCGGAACTCTTGTTCACTGTTGCTGACCTAATAATGAAAATTTTAAGAAACTACAAAAATCAACAATTACCACTTCCTTATCATTTAACGTAATCTCAAGTTGCCGACCTACCAAATTGGTCCATCAAATCTATAAACCCTCACATCTTTTGTGATTTCATATATATAATTTAAAGATAAAAACTAACTCTTAATTTCCACTTCCTTATCATTTAAGGACTCTTAATTACCACTTTCTTATCATTTATTAATTCCTTAACTTTTACCACATCCTTATCATTTAAGGACTCTTAATTACCACTTTCTTATCATTTATTAATTCCTTAACTTTTATATAAATTCACTAATCAGCAGAGAATTAGAATGTAATATATTTAAAAGGGACAAATTAAGGTAATATTGACCAGCGAAAAATATATCTAAATTTACGCTTTTAAAGAGACTATGATTGCTCGGAGGAATAGGAAAAATTACTAAAGATTCTTCAAAAGGTTAACACCCAGGAGTCTATCTAACAGCAAGGAACATACAATGAGATGACAATGATCTAAATTTCCTGGTAATTCCATGAAATAATATTCAAACTAACAAAAGCTAAATTAAAAGGATAATCCTGAACAAAGTCATCTGCCTATCCTCATAGTTACTGCTCATTGATAAACCCGACAACCCCTCGCGGGCCCCACCGCCGACCCACGTCCGGCCACCGTAGAAGTGCTCAACCCGACCTGAATATCATCACAGTACACTATCAGATGGTAATGATCCGTGCTCCAAGCCCTGGACTTGAACCAGACTTGCGTATAAACCCTAACCCCAAATCTCACCACCGCGTCGTCCAACCGAATCCTGTCCTCATCATTAACATAAAACCCAACAGTCCCCAGTTTCACTTTTAGGTCCGTGGTAGTCTGAGAGCCCTGGGAGAAGGGGAACATCGGTGTGGTAGCGATCACGAAGTCGTTTGTGCGAAGGACGGAGAAGCCGACGTCGACGTAACCAGTGCTGTAGACGACTGCAGCGTGGACCTTGTCATGGATGACGCTCCGCTTCTCGTGGGGGTTCAGAATGGCGATGGAGATGTTGAAGTCGGATGTGAGGGAACGGGAGGAGAGATTGAAGTTGGAGACTTCGAAGCTAGAGACGGAGAATTCAGGAAAATCGGGGTGGTAGCTTGCCCACGCGTTGAGGGCGATGAAGAGGCCGATGGGGAGCCCGATGAAGAGCGCGATGAGGATCGCGACTAAGATGCCGTCGTCGCGTTTTATGTTAGGGTTTTCGGAACGGTGGTTTGGGAGTTTAGTATAGCGGGGATTGCTTGTTGTAGCCATCGGCTATGAGAGAGAGAGAGAGAGAGAGAGAGAGAGAGCGGGGTGGGGGGGGGGGGCGGGGGGGGGAGACAAAATTATGGATGAACAAAAAATTGGGGATTTTCTTTTAGGGTTTATACGGGGAGGCAACTGCGGTGCATATATATACATATAGAGAGAGAGAGAGAGGAGGAGGAGGAGGCTAAGCCTGTGAATTTGGAACTTTCTAGGTACCCTCTTGAAAAATGCAAGCGATCCCAAGGTATTTAGAAGGTGGTTAGATTGATGAGGTGGCTTTCAAATTAACATTGGATCTTCACAATCATATTTTAAGATTGGTGGGGCTATATTATGCGTCTAAGGGGCTATTTGCTTGGATTGAAAGCAAGAGTAAATAGAGTAATTTGATCCATTTGGTTCGCAACTTTGTAGTTAGAAAATATAAATGGACTTAGCATTTTGTAGTAAAAAAATTGCAAAGAATGCCACCCAAAATCATTACTTTAATTTCAAAAAAAAATCTCCAATTCATTAATAATTAGGATTAAAGCAACTCAAACTTTATGACTAACATATATTCAGATATTTCACTACACTAGATTGGATGCACATGCGTTGCACGTGGTTAAATATCATTATTCTTTCGGGTGTATTTTCTTACTTAACTTGGTTGTGGAAAAAATTTTTATTTCCATGTGAAAAATTAAGGTCATTTCTTGTCTACATAACTATATAGTTAATCAAAAGTATTAAACTTATCATGACCAAAGTCAAAATTACATGGTCAATTCATTACAATTTATAATAAATAGTACATGAAGGAGAAAATCCTTTTATGAAAAGATGTGACTTTTATGCAAATAATTTCATTCCCACCGCAATCCAATGTTGTCATCTTATAATTTGCACAAATTCACAGTACAATATTCTAATGTTTATACCCTACACAATTTAATAATCTAATAATTACCCCTTTAATGTGATGTCCCATGAGGCTAATGGTCTCTTAAAAAATGATCATATACAAAACTTTGGATGCACAAAAAATTGGGGGAAAATTGGGGGATTTTTTAGGGTCTATAAAGGGACGCAACTGGGGTGTGTATATGTATGTAGGTGTATTGTAACCCTACCATATATATATATATATATATATATATATATATATTATAAATCCTTCAAAATAGTATTTAAAAATGATAAAGTAACGAAAATAATAATAAAACTTAAATTGAAATTATTTATTACCCTCATATATTTATATTTGTATTCAAACTACTTACTACGATAATAAGTTATTTTATAGAATTAATTGTTAGATATAATTATAAGCGTAACTACAATTTGTGTACCTATATGAGCTATATATCATTAATATGTATTTTATTCAAATAATGTTACGTAAGACGCATCATATTATAAAATACGGGCATCATTTAGCATGTAAACATTAAAATGAAAATAGGTATTAAGAAGTATATATGAAATTATATCCACATTTATACTATAAATATAATATAGATTTGGTGAAAATTTTGATGTAAATTTTTTTGCTTCTTTCATCTAAATTTGTTCGCGTGTCTGGAATTAATCTATATACTATTACTAAAAAGTGTTACCCTTCAAAACGCCACT
>BQKN01066049.1:1426012-1496197 GCA_022839385.1 Asparagus kiusianus
ATATATATATATACATACATGTGTGCGTGCGTGCGTACATGCATAACATACATACATAATAATATAGAGGAACTTGGTACCAAGCACAAGCTTTTGTATTTTGGTGGTTCATTCTCATATGCTCATTCAATCACATGGATTAGAGAGCACGTGAGAATGTAACACCTCACTACTAAGCACAAAATTTGTGTTTGGTACCAAGTTCCTACATTTTTCTTATATACACACACACACATAGTGTACAATACATATGTATGTATGTATATATATATATATACACACACACACACACACGGTGTGTATACATACATACATATACACACACATGTATAGTACGCGCGTGTGTGTGTGTGTGTATATAGGGGAAAGTGTGTATGAGATGCCACCTTATACACCCTCTAAGGTGGCGCCTATGTGGAGAAATCTCCACCTTCCATTCAAATAAATTAATCAAACATAAAAAATAAAAAAAATTAAATTAAAAAGTGATATTATTCCAAATTTAAATTTAAATTATTCTAATGTCGCGAGCTCCCAACCGCCGCCCTCCACGCCAAAGCCCGTGAGCTCCCAACGCCGCCACTCGCCTTTATGCCCAACGCAGCTGCCCGCCTCAACGGTCTAAATAAAGAAGAAATTGAGTTGGAAAATTGAGTTGTTCTTGTTTAGATGTTTTTGGTCTAATTTTAATGTTGTTTATGATAGGTCTGAATCAAAATTAAATCTTTCGAAAGGTTTTTTTTTTGGGTCAAATAAGGTTATGCGGATCTCGTTGGGTGAGTTTGTAGGCGATGACGTCAAGCTGGGTTGTCATAAGTTTTGCTAAAGTAATTTTTTATTATTTGTTTGCTAGTACTATTGTGTTTTGGTTGTGTTTGTGCTAATTTGGGGATTGGTTTCACCTGCAGCCTCCACGCCTTCGAGCGTTGCCACCTTTGATGGTCGTCTCTTTGTTATTTCAAAAAATTTATCGACCTTATTGTGTTTGCTCAATTTCAAGACTGTTGGGTATTTTAGCAATATCAAGGTGTCTATTGTTTGCTTCAATGAAAATTATAATCTTTATGTTCTGTTTGGTGCAAGGGAAAAAAAATATCAAAAGTTTAAATTTTCTCTTACAAATAGTTTGATTGTATGTAGAGAAGAAAATGTATGTGACATTATAAAGAATGTTATGTATGTGAAATTATTTTTGTACTCTTGTAAGCTTATTTTCTTGTAAGGGAAATGATGATCATCTTTGGAGGTTCATGACTATTTATAAAAGATTTTGCATAAGATCAAAATGTATGATCACTTTAGAAACTCGTATCTTTGAGCAAGAGCAATGAACTTGTATTTTTAAGTTGTTAGAGCGATAATACAACAGAAAATAGAGTTGTGACTTTTTGAGTGACGAAGAAGCTTGTATTTGGGTCTTTCTATTATATTTCATTGCGAATTACTTAATTCTTACCTATTTCTCATCCTTACGCAAGTGACATTAAAGCAAACCATATCTTCAAGTATGCGAGATTAAGTATGCATCTTCCTCTTCCTAAAAAACATTCATGATGGAATTATTAATTTAAAAACAATCTATCATTTTCCAACTCAATTTCTTCTTTATTCAGGCTCAAAAAAATACAACTATTTTACTAGTGAGTAACAAAACACATGAACTCCTCTCAATTTTTTTTAAGTATGAATCATAACATAAACCCAAATCACTAATTTCTCACTTGAAAATGGATGAAAATTAGTTTTTAAGGTAACTCGTCGAAGGGGGTCATCGAGGCAGCATCGAAGGGATACGTCAAGGAGGGCATCGCAGCTGTAAATGAGTGTGAGATGGCGCCGTTCTCATCAGCGAGTCAGTGGGGTGGAGTGTGGAGGCAAAGGGATCGTCAAGGTGGGCGTAGAGGCGGGCAGCAACACTAGGAGCTCATGGGCGTGTAGGGCGGTGACGGTAGGAGCTCGCGGCTCTAAGAGGTAGTTGGGAGATCGCGGCATGGGGCTCGACGACGCGTTGGGCGCTTGCGGGCTTCGAGCAGCTCGACGACAGGTCAGGGGGCGGCAGGTCAGGAGGTGACAGGTCAGGGGGCGACAGGTCGGGGGCGGAGGGGAGGGAGAGATATGTGAAGGGGAAAGAGAAAGAGAGAGAGATATGTGAAGGGGAAAGAGAGATCTGTTAAGTGGGGAGAGAGGTAGTGGGTGGGGCCCTCCATTATTGAAAGAAGAGAGAGATCTGAGAAAGGAAGAGAGAGAGAATGGGGCCCGTGCACTATTTAATTTAAAATCTTTATTTTTTATGTTTGATCAATTCATTTGAATGGAAGGTGAGCTTTCTCCACATAGGCACTACCTTAGAATGTGTATAAGGTGGCACCTTATACACACTTTCCCCATATAATATATATATATATATATATATATATATATATATATATGAATGTGTTTGTGTAAATATCCATATGTGTGACTCGCACATATGTGTGCAAAAGGACTTTACGCCGCATCACCTTGAGCATTGATGACACTAATTTGATGATGCTTGCTATGTAACCAGCACTTATCCGAAACGAAAACAACAGTAATGTGCCAGAAATTCCAGATTCCCATGGGCACTAGAAAATTTGAATAGGGGTGACTATTAATTTCTTAGAGTAATATGATGTATATGTCAGTTAATATTCATAATCCAGAACATCAATTTATAATATTATAGCGGTTAAAAAAGCATGGTATGTTATATATTATGAAACCACATTTTGTTAGATTCAATCAACAGTAATGTGAATAACCATATACTTATATTGACTATTAAGAAACTAGAATAGTATGCATACGCAATGCGTATACAAATTAAATACAAGTCCATCATTTACACAATGAATATTTAACTTCCCACTTGCAGATGTTCATGATATATCTCCGATAGATATGGATTTCTTTGCAAACTTCAGAATACATCAAGTGGGGTATGAAACACATCCATTTTCTATCATAACATCAAAGTATTAGATTTGGCATAACAAGCACGTAAATTTGCACATACACAGACAAACTTGTAAACATAAACATATGCACAAGCACAAAAATAAAGGCTAAGGTACCATATTGGCCCAAAAGTGACACCCCTTTACCATTTTGGCTTAAAAAGTGACACTAGTGACATTTTGACATTAAAAGTGATGTTGACGACACCTAGGTCTTTTTGGTCGCCGGAGGCAATATTTAAGTGAAATATTATGTGATTTTTTCATATAGACTCCTCAATCGTCCATATTTTTTGGATTAATCCCTCTCCGCTCCCCAAATTCTGAAATTCTGAAATTCGCGACACATAGGCCTTTCCGATCCCCAAGTGTTGCCAGTGTCAATTCTTAGGCCCAAGTGATAATGGGGCATCAGTTTTTAGGCCAATTTGGTATTTTAGCCCAAAAATAAAAAAAAGACATATACACGTCCACGCATGGATACACACTACATTCCATGTGTATCCACATACGCATGCTCCCCCTCCCCACCCCCACCCCCACCCCCACCCCACCTTAGTGGGTGAGGGTTGGCTTGGGAATAGGACTGAAATGAAGTTCAGTTACTACTAACAGGTAAACAGTTCTAATCCAACAAAAACATTTCATCAACGCCAACACTCATCTTACAAATATATCAGGTTCCCAGTTTGTCCACTGCTTTTAGGATGATAGGTTATACTCAAACTCAATTTGCACCTTGAATGTTGAAGAATTCGTTCTAATTGGGGTGAACATTCGGGTTGTGCCCATTAACCCATAAGTAATCCATTTGAACACGAGAAGGAATCGAGCTCTCAAGCTGGTGTGATAGTCCAAGAACTAGAAAATTGGAGAATTTCCAAGAAAATTGATGTTGACATCATGGGCATCAAGCAAAAAGGTAAACATGGATCTACTTACGACAGAAGCCATTACAGGAGTCAAGTAAATAAATATATAACCTGAAGAGTAAATTTCGGTGCATTTGAATCCGATATCTAAAAGAGAAATTTACCCGGGGAAGCTACAAGAAACTCTATGAATTAAACTAAAACATGGTTCTTGAAATAAATTTCCCATCAACAATGTCAAAGTCTCTTGATGATCTTATCTAAACTTTAAATCAATCATTAAACATAAACACATAAAAAGTTCGCAAGATATAAGATTGTAAACAAACCCAATAAACTATCCGTCAAATAAAAAGATTCACAGAGATAAAATACCTCCATCGACGAGAAGCGGCGCAGTCCCCCGGAGGCAAGCATCGGGTTTGATCTCTATTTAATTGCAAATCGCCCCCACCGTCGTCTTATTAAGGCCGTGACGATTCGAGAGGTCTACAAGCTCAAAGGGCGGTGATTAGGTCGAAACCCTAGCTGGGATCCTCAGCTCACTTGGGATTCTGGAGGTTGGATTGGGGCCCACCAGTCATTGGGCCGTTGTGTTTAATTTGTTGGGCTACATTTTTGTATTATTTTTATTTATCGAGCACCTGCTTCCAATTTGGTTAGGCTTGGAGCCTTGGACTGTGTCGGCCATGTCTATAGTGAAAGTCTGAAATATTTTATTTGTTTTTTATGATTATAATGCTTCCTCTAATTTAGATTAGTAAAAGTATGATGATTATCCATGATACTTCTTTTGGTAATTTCTTCTACGGAGCAAGAAATAAGCACATGGGATTTAGTCCTTTCCGATGAAGCGGTAATTAGAGAGAGTGTAGTTCTCTTAATTCATATCATCTATCTCAATTTCAATCGATAGGATTAGGGATGGATTTAGAATTTTTTCCCTATATGGGGGCATGTATTCTATTATGCATATAAATTAATAATTTATATAATATAAATTTTAATAATAAAAATAATTATTTATACAATAATAAAAATATTTCAATTCATAATACTTTGTATTATCATTTTCATCTTAAAATTTAAAAACTAATAAAGACACTACTAAATCCTAAAAATAGTTCATCAAAGTTGTGTGAAATTATCAACATTACGGAGGCACCTATAGAAATTATATGGGGGCACCTATATAAGTTTTCATATTCTTTAATAAAAACTTTAAAATTTTGTGGGTGCACGTGTCCCCACGAGAGAGCACTTGATTCCATCCTTGAATGACATGATGGCACATAACATTTCCACTATAAAAATAAGTGGTTTTAATTATAGTGATTTTTAAGATTTATTAGTGTTTTTCAACACTGAAGTGGTTTTTAAACAATAATGAAAATCTTATGTGGCACGATCTAATACATTTGAATTGAGATAAACGGTAAGGACTCAGAGAATTGGAGTCTCTTCAACTACCACTTAGTCAGAGAGAATTCAAACCCCCCAAAATTTTGAAAAGAGCTTTGCTACGGGGACCCAGAATATGGGACCAATAGGAGGGACAAGTGAGATGTCCCCCTCCTATTGGATAATGAGTTTGCCATCATTAATGATGACCAACTCATTATCCAATAGGAGGGAGACGCCTCACTTGTCCCCTCTATTGGTCCCATATTTTGGGTCCTTGAGGAATTTTTCTTTTGAAAAAACTAGTAAGACGTGTACGTGCGTGGAGTATATGCAAATGTGAGATGATTTCTTAAACATTTACTTCTAAACCTGTAAATAATGACCTCCCCATCAACATATGCAAAATGATGTCATAAACAATTACTTATAAACAACTATTATGAGAACTTCAAATCAGTTGGCAAATTGAATTAATAAATTGCACTCAACTGTGAATTCAAATTCCATAACAAAGAAAAATATAGAAGTTCATAAAAGGTTCAGAGAGTTACCTGCTCAATAGTTGCAAAACCTTTCTTGTAATTGCAAGAGGTTTGATCTAATTGATAGTATGTACTTGAAGTTCTAAAAGTATATTTAGCGCTTATAGTTGTTTGCATGTACATAGATCCAAAATAATATGCACAGAGTACAAAATTCGTCTAGTTTTAGTTTGTCACATGGAGTTCCAGAAGGATATACATAGAGTATATTGTTGAAAACAGTGTCTCGGTCGATCGAAATTGCAAGTCAGTCGACCGAATACAGGAAAAATCAGCACACAGGAAATCAGTCCGGTCAGTCGACTGATTAAAACAATTAGTCAACTAATCGCGTGCACACTACAGGACTGGAAAACGGACGAACTGGACAGTCGACTGATGATGGTTCATCAGTCGACCGATGAAGACCTATCAGTTGACTGATGAGCCATCATCAGTCGACCGATAACGGGTAATTGGGCTGAAGCTGTTTCCTAATCTGTTTTGGAATTAGAGTATATAAATAGAAGCACGTTTTGTTAGGGTTTTACAACAAAGAAAAGAGGTTGTTTTGAGCACTTTGAGAGGGAGATTATTGTGAGGGTGTGAGATCTTTTGGTTAGGGTATTTTGAGTGTTTGAGAGAGTTGTAACCCATTATTTTTCTCCTCCATATAGTGAAATCTCCTCATCCTCTCCCCGTGGACGTAGTCAATTTGCCGAACCACGTAAATTCTCTGCGTTTGTGATTGATTTTGGTCGTTCTCATTATGAATTATGCTCGTGGTGTTCTTCTCGCATTGTTTACCGACCCGTCGTGGATTGTGCACGCTTCCGCTGGGCACAACAGCGTCATCTATCAAAAAATAGGAGTTTAATTCCACTATACTTTCAAGGTAAATATAACATAATTTTTAATTTTCTAAAATTTGTTGTGTTAAGGAAGTGTTTTTATGTTTGTTTACTTGACTTCTGTTTTTTATTTGTCAAACTTCATGCATATGAATTAATAAAGTAGTGTTTTATTGTTGTTTAAGTTAAACTTTATGTAATGTAAATATAATTGAAAAATTATAGTTCAAAATAAGAGATAAGTTCAACAATAGAAAATTTAAATGTGCATATTATTGTACTTCGATAAGATCAACAATATAAAATTTAAATGTGCATATAGTTGTAGTTCGATAGTAAGTTCAAAAGTCGGAGGTCAAATGAAAAAAATTCAGTACAATTGGTGTGAGCCTAGTTCCAAGAATCATGTCTTCTTAAACATTAAAATTGGAATGGTTAGTAAATGATAGAATTAGGGGGTGTTTGGTTCAATTTCTACAAATTATAGGACATGTTTTCCATCCAAAATATGATTTCCTTGTATTTCTTAAAAAATTATAGGAAAAGTTTTGAGAAGTCAAAAAAATACCAATTTTTTTTTACTTTACTTGTTTGGTTCAAAACAAGAAAATGACACATAACTTTATAGAAAATAGCAAGATTTTCTATAATTTGTAGAAATTGAACCAAACACCCCTAAATTTATAGAAAAGTGTCAACTTTATAGAAAAGTGTCAATGTTGTGTCAGATTTCTGGGTGATTTCCGTCCATTTTGAGAGAAAAATAATTTCTGTAAATTTTGGTACTTCTTTGTACTTTATAGAAAACATTTCTGTAATTTTTTTTGAACCAAACATAGTTTACGGAAATCTACTAAAAATTTTTAATTACAGAATTGTCATTGTCAGACATTTTGAGAAAACTTTTTTATAAAATTGTGTGACCAAACACCCATTTAGTGGATATGTTAACCGTAATTGTAATAAATCACTAATTAGGGGGGTTGTGTATATATAGATTATCTTATCCGAATTAAGGGGTGCCCCTAGGTATCCATTAGAAAACCCAAGTAAAAAAAAAGGAAATCTTAATAGATAGAAGAAAAGAGGAGAGGTCTAATAAAAATCCCTAGTCACAAATATTGCAATCAAATTCAAAATAAATGAAACTTGATCTTGAACTTGAGCTCGCCCGACCCCTCTCATCGATCCTAGCCATAAAAGAGAGATATGATCAGATCCAGTTGGTAAATAACAGAGTTACCTGACAGGGTTTTCTTAAATTTTTAGCGAAAACATCACAGAAAAATTGCGGACCGCGAAATCGGTTCCCGCAAGATTTGAAGAGGCACCAGTATATTGTTATTACGTAACTTAAGGACGTATTTCCGTAGGAAAGTATGGGTCTTACATAAAATAATCTCAGGATACATAATCCACCTGAAACATAAAAATTAGTGAATCTAGAAGCTAAATGTACAACATCATGCACAACTTGATTTGCTTCACGTTTATTATGAGAAACTTTTGTCAAGAATCTACTTCAATCTTTAAAGGAAAAAAGTACACCTTGTTGGGCAAGTTTAAGGCCCCATCGTAGAAAAAAATTCATTCCATTTTAAAATATTTGATGAATCTCTCTCTCTCTCTCTCTTCTGTCTTCTGGTCAAATGCACTGATTTCCATATGAAAATAGGATGAATTTTTAGAAAAGACCATTTTCAAAACAATATTAACAAAACCGACTTAGTTATAGTAAAATTAGCAAAATCGATTGTTTTGTATCCACGTCAACACATCTGGATAGAAAACGGTCGATTTTTCTGAAAAAAATGTTTGGGAATTACATGAGACTACTAGTCCCGTATAATTGGTCTACTTTCATTTTGGATGGACCCTTTGTAGGCACAATTTCATTTACACAAGAAAAACCCAAAAGCGGCACATAAAAGAAAAGGAGCAACCTCTTACCACAAAATCACCTCCATCATCATCCAAACCCACCTCAAACTCAAAGCCTCGCCTTGCAAGCCTAAAAGAAGTCCTGGCCCACTGCAAATCCCAAGGCTTGGACTCCAAATCCGCATTCCTAAAAACCATTTTCGACCTCCAATCTCTCGTATTCTGCTTCTCCTCCGTCGTTGTCGTCACTAGGTCCAAGAACAACAACTCCGCTGGCATCGCCCACAAGCTCGACGAAGCTCAATGCTCACCTCGCCGTCCTCGACATGAAGCTGGACTCTGAGCCCGGACTCGCCCAGCTGATCGCAATTGAACCCTATCTAAAACTCTAGCTTGCGTTAATTATGGTATTAGTTCTTGTTTGTGTATGCGAAGTGAGATTATGGAAAACCCCCGCTAATTACACGGGACTAGTAGTCCTGTGTAACTTTTAAAACCTCATAGGTCGATTTTGCTAATTTTATTATAAAATGGTTGATTTTGCTTTTATTGTTTTAGAAAAGATCTATTCTAAAAATTTCTCTTATGAAAATATATAATAGTCTTCACTCCGACACGTATTACTTTCCTCTACCGTTTTCTTTTCATTTGTTTACACCAAAATTATTAGCACAATCCACATGGGCTTGTTTGTTTACACGGAAGTAATTATGAAGTAGTTAAAGTAAAAGAAGTAGAGACTACTTTTGCTACTTCCAAGCAAAAAAAAAATGTGTTTGGTTCTCTGAAAAACTTACTTCCCTTAAACGCTTATGTGGCGCCTACGTGTCATTCTTACTTTTAAAATATTTTTCAATCCTCATTACTTAAAAGTAGCTAGGAAGTAGTGAAATGCATATTAATTAGGAAATAAATAATTTTTTTATTAATATTTCCTTTATTAGTTACTTCTAACAATTTCTCATTGATAAAATTGCTCTTAGTTTTAACAATTATTTTGTAGTAATTTGTGATGGTCGTTGGCCAACTTTTCTTTGGGATGAAGAGAACAATTTGTCTATTAATTCTTTATCTAAATATCACGTTGATGTTACGATCAAAGGAGCGAGGGAGGAGGAAAATTGGAGATTCATAGGAATTTATGGTAATTCGGAGTCTCATCGTAGGCGAGAGATAAACAATTATTTTGATGCTATGTGGTTGAAGGATTCTTCTTGCTCTCAAGTGGCGAGGGATCATAGCGGCATGAAACTGGTTATAACGTGCTAGACCAAATTAAAGCGCGTGGCGTGGTTTTGAAATTGTGGAAGCAACATGTGTTAATTACTTCAAGTAATGTTTTTAAATGTTATCCAAACAAAAAAAAGTAAATGAAGAGGAAGGAGTTCTACTTCCATTACTTCTAAAAATATATAAAACAAACAAAAAAAATGTTATTTCCACTGCTTCATATTTTATAGTTTTAAAAGTTACTTCTATAACCTACTTCTTACTTTTAATAATTTCATTATCCAAACGGGCCCTAAGTGAAAATGGAAAAAGAAAATGCACAACATGATTCACATTATACGAAAATATCCACATGGATCGGTCGCCACACAAATTTTCCAATTTTATGTAGAATAGTTGAATATAGACCGAACTTTGTCCAATCTAAAACATATTTACTTCTTGGGCGTTTGGATATTGGATCCTTAAATATTGGATATTACGAAATTAGTCCCTCACATCATCTAAATTTCTATCCAGTCCCTTAAAACTCATTCTTTGTCTTAAATTAATTCTTTTGTTATGTAATCCTTCTAATTGCTAAGTCAATTTAGATTAGTTATTAACTACACATGGTGAATTGGATTCGAATCCCCTCCAATTAGGCGATAATTGGAGAATGTCTCATTATTTCAATCTCTATCCTTTATTTCAATTTCAACAGATTAGATGGATCCATGTAGGATTTTCATTATCACAATACTAGTTTTCACAATATTTTTTAAAAGATAATAGTGATTTTCAAGAATATTTAGAGTCCAATGGGGTTTAGCACTCAAAATTGGAATAAAGGATAAGGATTTGAATGATTGTGTATTACCCAATTACCATCTAATTGGAGAGGATCTCAACTCTGGATTATATATTTAGTTGTCAATTACTCATCCCACCATCCCCTACCCAACATCTCAAAAAATTTGAAAACACAAGTTTAAAGAGCAGATTTAAACTACTCTAACGAAAGTGGATGAATGTAACTTAAATAGATAGCTGTAATTGAGAGATCATTAAAAAGTTAAATTAAATGGAATTTTCTCCTACATCAAACTGTCGTTATATATAGGACTACTTTGTAATATGGATAATTAATATAAATCCCTTAAATCATCTTTAATTGTCAAAAACTCCCTCAAAACTCGGTATTTGCCAAAATCTATACCAAATCATCATTTTCATTTTCAAAACATATCTCTGTTAAAATTTGTGTTATATTTTCTAACTGGAGATGGGTCAAGCCTTAACCCAACACTAGAAATTCCCCAATACCCTTAGGAATAAAATGTAATGAAGAATTTAGAGGAATATATAAGTTTTTTTTGGGGGGTGGGGGGAGGGGTGGGGGGGGGGGGGCGGCGGGGGGGATTTACTATTGGAAGTAGGGTTTTGTGGGTTTGGGGATTATACTATCGAAGAAGAATGAAAAATAAGATTGCGGATTATGGGTATAAACCCACTATAAACCAAGTAGGCAGGGAGTTTAAATGTTAGTGTTTAATGAGAAAGGGGTATAAGAAGTTCACATATTTCAGTTATACTTAACTGAGTTAACTCTAATAAATAACCAGAGGGAGGTTTGATGATGTGGGGACGTTTTGGCAAACACTGAGTTTAGGGGAATGTTTTCACAATTAAAGATGAAGTCAGGGGCTTATATGCAATTCCCCCTTTGAAATAACTATCGGGAGATTCGGGATTTACTAATAAATAGCAATTTGATTGATTTACAGGTTTACGATTGACTAAATAGCAATTTGATTGATTTACAGGGTCTACTTTCACAATATCGAACTTCACCTGCCATCTGTCATCTCCAGTCCCCAACCTCCTCCTCCCTCGCTCTCGTCCTTCCCCAAAATCTCTCTCTCTCTCTCTCTTCACTTTCTCTCTCCTCACACTCTCTCCTAGGGTTTCTCTCTCTCATCACCATGCAATCCCTGCGCTCCCCCTCCTCCCTCCCCCTCCCCCACCCCTCCTCCCGCCGCCACCGCCGGCACCGTACCTCCGCCGCACCTCCGGCGATACGCGCCTCCGCCTCCGTGGCCGCCGCCGCCCCCAAGCGCGAAACCGATCCAAAGAAGCGAGTCGTCATCACCGGAATGGGACTCGTCTCCGTGTTCGGCAATGAAGTCGACGAGTTCTACGAGAAGCTTCTCGAAGGCGAGAGCGGGATCGGACCTATTGATAGGTTCGATGCGTCGAAGCTTCCGACGAGATTCGCCGGCCAAATCCGAGGGTTTAGCTCCGAGGGGTACATTGATGGGAAGAATGATCGGAGGTTGGATGATTGTTTGAGGTACTGTCTTGTTAGCGGGAAGAAGGCGCTTGAGAGCGCTGGGATTGGAGTCGGGAGCGAGGAGCTTAAAAAGGTAGGATTTTGTTGCTTTAATTGATAGATCTGTTATCATTTGAAATTGGATTCGATGGATCCGAATGAAATTGAGCAGGAAAAAGAAATTTAAGGAAATAAATTCCTTTGCTATGAACAAGAGGAAGTTTGTGCTTTTACAATGTAGTTTCATCATAAATTATAACTGTTTATTTCTTGTGTTCTATAACTGTTTATTGCCCTTGAATATAATGAGCTAAAAAGAAAGTAAAAGCTAAAAATTCTCTGTGACATAAATGATATTTGTAACAAATTGTGAAAAAGGGAGACAAAAGCTTTATTTCTTTTGTCTTCTTGATTTCTTTGCTTATCGGACATAGAGGGTGTTTGGGGAGGCTTAATTTTTAGTCAAACTAGCTTTTAAGCTAGCTTTCTTATTTCTACCTGTTTAGTAAAATGTCAAATAAGTTAGTTTATAAGTCCCATTTTAAAAAGCTAGTATACCCCAACTTTTAAAAAACTAGCTTATAAGCCCACTTTAAAAAGTTAGGGTTGACCAAACAAATTAGTATTTTACTCAAACAATTTTTATAGTTCTTTTATCAAAAAAAATCAAAAGCCATTAAAAGCCAGCATAACTCATAAACTTTAAAAAATAAGCCTTCCCAAACACCCTCATATACTCAGGTTTGTGCGAAGGCACTGTGTTGGTATTGCTAAATCAGTTCGTTTATGAGTGGTCGAACCTTGGCTCCATTTTCTTACTTTAGGAATCTTTTCTTATGATGTGCTTTTGGTATCTATCGAGTCAATTACCTCCTTCTGTTCTATTGGTGATCCATTTGCCTAGCAAAATCATGATTCAGTCACTTTTCTAAGCTTAGAAATAAGAGGAGTGGGGGTGGGGGGGTGCGGAGGGGAATCTAAACAAGGTTCAAATGCTTGTTGGAAGTAAGTATTTACTATCAACATATTTAGTTGGGCTATCTGAAAAACGGTATCCTACATGATTTGTTAGTATTTTCAGGATAACAAGTAAAGAAAACTTGTGCAGATTGAATAGTGATATACTGGAGTATTCTCTATGTGTACTTTGTACTATATGCTTGTGGGAAGAGTATCAGATCACCAACACTGATCATCATCTAAGGGTAACTTATTGAGACAGAACAGTTAATGAATTCTTAATTGATAGATCTGTTCACTGATTTTGCTTTGATTGGAGCTTAATACTGTATCCTATCAGTTGAAATTTCGAAGAGGAAAATAATGTTTGCAATTTGATTTGATGGATCCATCTGAAATAGAGTAGGAAAAAAATGAGCTTCAAGAAAAAAATTTGCTTACGACAATACTACGAATTAGAGGAAGTTCACACTTCACAATGTAGCTTCATCATAAATCATAATAAGTATAGAAAAAAATTTGCTTACTACAGTACTACGAATCAGAGTAGGTTCACACTTCACAATGTAGCTTCATTATAAATCATAATAAGTACTTGTTAGCCTTGGCGAATTACAGTATTTGCCAAGGCTGGTTTGGTTGTAGGAGAGTGACTTAAAGTAGAAGCTGATGATTTTTCTGCAAAATAAAATGAAAATTTGTAATTGTTCATAAGAAATTGTGAAAAGGAGAGATAAAAGCTACTTTATAGTATACATGCACCTTTGCTAGGTCAAACCAGATTAGGAGCTTAGATATGTATGATAGTTTTGTTTGTAAACTTCATAGGTAATGCTTGTTTTGTATTTTTTCCCCCTTTGTTATAATCTAACATTTCCAGCTGAGGCTTCAATACAACGTAGTTAACTATCTATGGACCTTTTGTTATGTAAGAGATATTTGTAGAGGGAACTGTAAATTTTTATTCTGCTAGCATTATAAGATGGAGGAAGAGACTTTTTGTAGTTTCGTGGTGATATCTACTATGGTATTATTCTGCTGCATTATTGTTGTAACTGATTTATACTACCCTTATGTCCTTGTATCCAAGCTTTAGTTTTGCTGCTTGTCGTTAACTTAGTTATGCCCACTTGGCTATGATATCTTGATTAAAGTCCTATATGATATCTTGTCGTTAACTTAGTTATCATCTTGATGTATTACCGTCATTACTTTTCCCTCATTTTGGATTAGTGTTTATGTTGAGAAAATCTTTTCATCTGCCAGATTGACAAGGTACGGGCTGGTGTCCTTGTGGGGACAGGCATGGGTGGACTTACAGTGTTTTCTGATGGTGTTCAAGCTCTTATAGAGAAAGGGCATAGGAAAATTACTCCATTTTTTATTCCTTATGCCATTACAAATATGGGTTCAGCTTTGCTTGCTATGGATGTTGGATTCATGGGTGCAAACTATTCAATTTCCACTGCTTGTGCTACATCCAACTATTGCTTCTATGCTGCTGCAAACCATATTCGTGCAGGCGAGGCTGATGTAATGATTGCTGGTGGAACTGAAGCTGCCATCATCCCCATTGGCGTTGGGGGTTTTGTTGCCTGTAGAGCTTTGTCACAGAGGAATGATGATCCGAAAACTGCGTCAAGGCCATGGGACAAAGGTCGAGATGGTTTTGTTATGGGAGAGGGTGCTGGAGTACTGGTATGTGAGCCTGTTTTCATTACCTCGTGTTTATATTTGTTTAATAGTTTTGTTAGATCCATAGAATCTGCATAGTTGCTAATGTGAAGTGATGGTGCTGATGCCGAAACTGATATTTGAAAATGTTCCTTTTTACTCAAGATATGAGTGATCAGCGAAATTTGAACCATTGAATTCTATTCAGATTTCAATTTCTTCATAGTTTTGAATGCTAGGTTATGACATTTTTGGTCATATTTGTTCTCTAAGGTTTTCAGACCTCTGGCTTCTAGCAATCCGTCGCAATTTCAACCTAAAGAAGTATCATGTTTGGATAAACTTTCTTAAGACACGCAGAAGGAAGTCTACCTGTCTGTCAACTGGTTTAATCTTGCTACAAGTATTTTGGTAGACATTGGCTTCCCCTTTATTCTGCACGTTGTTAGAATATAATTTTTCTATTATCTATTTATCTTTTTCCTCATTTCAAATCCATGAGTTTGGCCTCAGCTTCATGGGGATGCTTATGGTTTTTGATCTTTTCTATCATGTTCCTGGCATCTTATAGATATCTGCCTGCACTGTTTAAGCATGATACGTCACGCGACTCTGGGATTTTCTCTAGATTCTCTTAGTTTGTAATAGTTTTTGATGTAGAGATATGGATAATCCTAGCAAAGCCACTGAACATTTGATTCACCTGGGAAGCACATTCTGGAATGTTGCATCCTGGTCTTTGATGTTGATTCAAAAGGTCTTTCATTTCTCCTATAAGCATCATCTTGTTGGCGTGCAAAGCAAGCGGGATATTAAACATCTAATGTTGCAACTTTGATTAACTAGGCATTGTCCTAGTGCCGACTGATTTTCTAAATTGTATTATTCATATCTGTTATTTACTATTCGACTATTGTTGTAATGTTGTGTGCTTATTCTTGGAAAAGGTAATGGAGAGCCTGGAACACGCAATGAAACGTGATGCACCGATTATTGCTGAATACTTAGGAGGTGCTGTCAATTGTGATGCCTACCACATGACGGATCCTAGAGCTGATGGACTTGGAGTGTCTTCTTGTATCAAGAGAAGTCTGGAAGACGCAAGAGTTTCACCAGAGGAGGTAGGGTATTGACTTGTTTAGCTTTTTTTTGGGTTACAACCATTAAACACCAGTTTTTAAATTTGTCTTTTCATTTCCTATATAAGTTTTTTACCACCCTATTTTATATTTCTTAATAAAATCTCCAGCAGACGATTAGACCATTTATTTTTGGTGCTCAGCAGTGACAGCAACGATGTAATAATGATGATATGCTCATCTTTGAGTTGCATTTCGCCAATCCCTCTTCCTAACTCTGCAGACGAAATCATGAAGTTTATTAAACTTAGTACAACTAATTATAAGAAAGATTTGCATTCCTATATACAGGAGCTTAAGTAAGTTTATAATTTTCACCAATTAATTATTGACTTGCCATCAAGAATTTATCATATTAGCAGGGATATGATAAACTGTTTCTAATTTAGTTTCCGTATCTAGGTCTGAGAATTCCGGCTTACAACCATAATCAATCTGCTGAATCTAATCTAATGTAATACAAATTTATTCCTCCGTTTTTATTGTCTCCAGGTCAATTACATAAATGCTCATGCAACTTCCACACTTGCTGGTGACCTGGCTGAGGTGAATGCTATAAAGCAAGTTTTCAAGAACCCGAAGGAGATCAAGATTAATGCAACAAAGGTGAAAGTTATCTTCGTTTTTTCATCTCTTGGCCATTTGTGCCTCCCTGTATCATCAACTTTATTCTAATATATCATGTATATCATTTCTTGTTGGCAAAACATAAGTATTCCATCATGTTTTTCTACTCATGTGTTTCTATCTTCAGTCTATGATAGGTCACTGCCTTGGTGCTTCTGGAGGTCTCGAAGCTATTGCAACAGTTAAAGCCATAACTACTGGATGGCTGCATCCAAGTATAAACCAATTTGTAAGTAGGCCTTATTTTGATTGAATAATTAGGGATATGTGTTATATCTCATATGTTAGTTCCTTCACTGTTCATGGGGTGACTTGCATGTGATTTTGGCTTCTTATAATCTGTAGTGCCTTTACCTTGTAGAACAAGCTTTTTTTTATTGCTTTCTGAATCTCTAATTAAAATTTGAAGTCTTCGGAAGTAGTTCTTAATGTGTGTATGACAATAGGGGGCCACTCGTGGTCGTTTTGTTTTGTTTTGTTTTGTTTTGTTTTGTGTGTGTTGGGGTTGGGGGGGGGGGGGGGGGGGGGGGCGGGGGGCGCGCCCCCCCCCCCCCCCCCCCCCCCCCCCTTATCTGTTATTTTTATCGTCACAGCCACTCATGTAGTCGGTTTGTACTAAATATATCAGCATAACAGTTTTCTCAATTAAATCTCATCAAAGTGGTATTTATATGTTGAACTCCTGCATCATAGTCAAAAATTCATGTACACTCTGGTGCATTATTTATCTAGCTGTTAAAGGATCTAGATAGCCCAATATTATCATCTTTAAAACTCAGCCAATTCTTTAGTTGTTAATCAACGCATTCATGTAGTTCGTTTGTACTAATGATAGCAAAGCGTTCCCAATTGAATCTCATCAAAGTGGTACTTACATGTGGAACTCCAGTATGATAGTCAAAATATTCATTTACATATATAGTGCACTATTTATCCAATTGCTAAAGAATCTAGATAGCCCAATATTATCGTCCTTAAAACTCAGGCAGTTCTTTAGCTGTTAACCAACCAATGGAAAGAAGCATGCCATGTTTTAGATAAGGATATGATGTAAATGAGATTCGCATGGTTCCACTTCATGCATTGATCTTTTTCTTCTAATCAGGTGTTCATTTGATTGTTGTATCTATTTACTACAGAATCCAGAGCCTTCGGTTGAGTTTGACACAGTAGCAAACAAAAAACAGCAACATGAAGTGAATGTTGGTATGTTATAATTTTCCAATCACAATTTTTTTCTGTTTAAATGAATAGTGTAGAAAATTCTAAAATTTCTTTCTTTTTCATTTTGTCTTCCTCATTTGCAGCCATTTCTAATTCTTTCGGCTTTGGTGGACATAACTCAGTGGTTGTTTTTGCACCTTTTACGCCGTGATGCATATCTTGATCACTATTTCTCCATTTTGAAGCCTTTGATTTATTTTTCTGCCCATGTGAGGTTACTTATCAAGATTTGCGGGAAATTGTTTGTGTTCTATGTGGTTGAGATCCCAAGCAGGGATTATTCTTGTAGGTTGCTTCAAGATTTGTGTTTAGAATGTTAGAACATTTTGTCAAGGCAAAGTTGTCGCATTCTGTGTTCTTTAAGATTCTGTCTTAGTTTACTCTTGCCCTCTTGTATCTCCAGAAACAAACTTGCTTAATTACTTGTGCATTTGTTGAATTTTCTTTTCAGCTTTAGCTTAGTTTTGGGCTGTTTTTAAAGATTGATGATCATGCTATTGATCGCTATTGGTTTGATGAACATGGTTGAAATGATCAAAAAGCAAGGATATGGACCATGTTATTATTATGGTGGTGGTTCCTTTTAATAACGCCGTCAAATGTTGCTCCAATGTTTCCCCTTTAGAACTTTGTTTCGGAGGTGTTAACAAAATTGGAATTGTTTTGTAAAAAACCTGATGGAAATATGGGAGTTCTGGTTGTGTGCACTTTAGCTCAAGATAATAGGAGCATGAACCAATATCGGTGAGTTGATCGTCACCTCCTTCGTCGTTGATGACGACTTTAGCAACTTGCCTCTCTTTAAGATTGTGCTGCTTCGTCGTTGATGATGACTTTAGCAACTTGCCTCTCTTTAAGATTGTGCTGGATCTCTTGCTCTTGAACGGCTTTGCGTGAGCATTAGGGTGATGGTGAGGTTTTCTTAGCTGGCGGATTTAGTAGTGTTGAGGATTCAATATCTTCCATGGTGATCAATTTGATTCAGGCAACTTTGAATTCACATTCTATTTTTAAAGGAGTTGGTGGGTATTTAAAGAGAATGAAAAGGGGTTATTTCTTTGTTGTTTATAATTTGTATCCCCTTTCTTGTTTCTTTGATGCCTCCTCCTGGAGGTCTCTTTTTATTTTTTCCTTACAATTCTTTCTTTTTTTTTTCCAGGTTTTTGTTCAGAATTCATGGTGGACTTTGTGGGCAAAGGTTGGTTGGAAGAAGTTTTATTGGGTGGGTGAAAGATGGCATGGCTGGAACGGGGTCTCTAGTGGACCTCAAATTTTGATAAGCACCTTAAAGGTTAGGTTTACATGGCCCCAAATTTTGATTAGCACCTTAAGGGTTAGTTTTACATGGACATCCTTTTGCAGTTTATCTTTAAATAGTGATATTTTTCTTTTGGGTCTATTAATAGACCCCATAATATAGATAATTTAAGTTTTCCCTTGAATCATTACATTTCTAATTTTGGATGTGATGGGGCAGTGCCTAACCGAATTGGATATTCAAGCAAAAACCAATGAGATTTGTAGTTAAAAAAAACAAGTAACCAACATCGACCATAAATATCTGAACACCAAAGATGAGCAAGTTGAGCGCTAGGAATTATTTTAGGCCGTCTTCTTTTTGAAGCCAACCGTAAACAAAGAGGTTCTAGGATTTCATTTTTCTTTACATGTCTCATATTTGAGGAGATGGTTTTTATACCTTTGTGATTGTTATTCTGACAATGATATTTCCATGTCAATTAGTTAGTGGCCGGTAAGCTCGTTGGTTAGTGAAATTTTGGCAATAATCTGTCTAGATATAATAGCGTATAATGTGTTTTACATGTTGCATCCCTAACTAGGAGCACCTCCACCAGCAGCAGATTCCTCATCTCTGGATATATCTATCCAGATTCATGTCCTATTGACTATTGGTATTTAGTGTATATGGATATATATCTGCAAATATCCTTCTCCTTTTGCAGCCCTGTCCATGCAACTGACAATTGTTTCTGCGCAAACATGGTCAAAACTGGAAATGTAGTAGAGTCTTTGCTAATGATAGGACAGGTCACAGACTCACAGCTACAAGGCAGGCCAAGACATGTTTTTAGAGGAAACTTGCCTCATAAGGTTAAGGGAGCAAATTATCCACCTTTTTACCTAATAAGGTCCAAACAAATTGGTAAGCTGCCTTGGTCTTCGATCTCCTGGGAAGTATCCACAGAAAATTACTTTCTTAGAGTACCTGAAACCGTACGTTAGGGATGCCCCTTAGCCATGTCTAGAGGGTTTGATACCTATGGTCCGAAGGCATGTGCAGAAGTTCCCTCATCAAACCCCAAAAAACCCTACCTTGCATTCATTATTAAAAAGAAAATATCATAGTGAACTTTGGACATATTTCTGCTAGTCATAGCATAATCAAGATAGTTATTCAAACTTTTCAAAGCACATATACGAAATTACACATTCTGTTATTTCTTAAAGATTGCATGGATTCAAAAAAAAATTAGCATGTCAATAGGTCGCCATTTGTGCTTTTATTGAGAAAGCATTCAACCCCTAGTTGTGACATTAAAGCACAATTCCAATAAGATAATGCTTCAATAAATAGTTCTTAACGGGTAAATCATGAATCATTACAAGAAAGCCACCATCTTGAATCCAACAAGTGGAACAATAGATCCAGTTGGAAACAGATCTAGCAGCGTATAACACAGCTATAATATTATCCAATATCTACACTAGGTTGTCTTTTAAACTTATAGTTGGTTACTAGTGAATAAGGCTTAATTCTGATAGTTATAAACAAACTACTGGTCGTCCTAAGCCTTCACTAGTGCAGTCAAATTGTCAACATAGAGAGCTGTTAGATATAAGTGCTCTGCAGGCAATAATTGTATATTGTAACAGGACATATATGAATATAACATCCTTGTTCAAAATGATAGTATGCTATTTTGGTCAGATTTATCTGGTATTTTAATACAAATAAAGTCCTTAGAATGATACTAAACTATCAAACATTTCAGATATGATCGTAATGAAGAGATCTGATTTGTCGCTAACGTATCATACTCCCTTTAAAAGAGGGAGTTGTGGAAAAAACTTTTTATTGACTATATTACCCCTATTCTTTTTTGTTATTATATTCTAATCATAAATTAACTAAATTAATTATCATTATTAATTAATCATATTACATGCCACTTCAATGTCTAACTTGGCTCTAAAATTTTCAATGTTATTGTAAAACTCTCATATTAATTATTAATAATGCATAATACTATATTGATAGACAATTGCAAGTTAATAAATTATTTTGGAATGAGTACAAAATATAGAATTGTCCTAAAATGATATTGTGACACTCACATAGGAAAATTATAAAGAGTATTCTTGCGTACATAAGTACAAACATCCAATTTTAGAAAATATTAGAAGATCTAAGTGCATTAAGATATAAGTGGAGGTATATGCGTGTAACTTTCGTAAGTTGTAAGCTATTTATGTTTAATTAAGACTATAAGGATTTGAAGCCTTTGTTAAACACAAACAATTGATTCTTTTGATAAATAATATACATCGTATAATATGAGGCCAGAGGCTTAGCTTATATTTATATAGTACAGAAGATGCGAAAAATTTTAAGCATCATATTTTGAATAAGTTTCAAGATTTTGAATTATAAATGAAATTATATACTTCACTTAGAATCATACTCCCTTTAAAAGAGGAAGTTGTAGAAAAATCTTTCTATGGACTATATTACCCCTATTTTTAAAATATTATATTTTAATCCTAACTAAACTAAATTAATCATTATTATTAATTAATCATATTATATGCCACTTCAAGTTTGTCTAACTTGGTCCCTAAAACTTCTAATGTGATTGTGAAACTCTCATATTAATTATTAGTAATGTCTAATAATATATTAACAGACAATTGCATGTTAATAAATTATTAATGGAAAGAGTAGAAAATATAGAATTATCCTGAACTTATATCATTATATTCATATAGGAAAATTACAAATAGTATTCTTGCATATAAAAGGCACAGACATGCAATTTTAAAAACATTAGGATATTTAAGTGTAACAAGATACAAATAGAGGTATGTAATTAAAACTTTTATAAACTGTAAGGTATGTAATTTAATTAAGCCAATAAAGATTTAAAGCTTTTGTTAACCACAAGCAATAGTATGTGATCCCTTTGATAAATAATATTCATCATATAATATGAGGCCAAAGAGTTAGCTTATATTTATATACTAGAGGAAATATGGGAAAATTAAAGCATCATATTTTTAATAAGCTTAAGATTTTGAATTATTTCTGAATTTATATACTTTGCTTAGAAAACTTTAGAAGAGGCTTTCGGAGGACTACTATAAAGTGTTGGGCATCATATAAATGCTGGACAAATAAAATCCATGATATTGGATTGTAATAATCGGGGTTATGTAAAAAATATCAGGGTGTCATATGAGATAATGCTCATACTTAATACAACATTTTAATCTATAATCTCAGATGATTATGAATATTCAACATAAGAATTTGCGTTAATATATGTGCTTGAGATTTGGGAGAGCTGAGAGTAAAGAGATTGGGATATGAATTGTGGCTTTTGTGACTTGTGCTTTAGTTTTGGTTTCCGAACACAACATAATACCAAGCTTATAATCAAATTAAAAATGACTCGATTATGTTATACCAGCCAATATTTTTAATAATGATCGATATATGAGAAAAAAATATCCAAATAAAAGAAAATAATGTAAAACCATAAATATTATTAAGATAAAGTATTTAACCTTTTATATCAGTCGATAGAGCGATATATCGGCCAATGTTTCATATATTGCCTATAAGAGCAATATTTAAAGGTAATTTAGATATCATTTCATTGATTTTAAATCTCTAACAATTCTACATTATTCCCTTAAAATTTTGAAATTGCTTATAATTTAGGTAATAATATAGATTTATAAAATATTTGAGCTAAATTTAAAAGAATAGTTAATTCTTTGAAAACTCTCTCAAGTACGGGGAATGTCTCAAAAAACCACTTAACTAATTTAATTTGACAGAGCCTCCTAACTATAGAGGTGTTGTAGATAAACATTCTCAACTTTGGTGCGATTTTAGAAAACACCCTTCGACTTAGCGTGTCTTATAAAAACTCTCCTGGTCTTTTACACATTTCTTAACAAATCCCCTTAATGTAAAAGACTTTAATAAGTGATTTTGTCAAAATGCCCTATTAAAGAAATCCATTTTAATTAAAAGAAACTCTCAACCGATAATAAAAGGATTACAACTAATTTATAATTCTTTTTACCTCTAAATCTTCAATTTTTCTTTCATCTAGCAAAAAACCAAGCTAATTCTTTTATGGTTGAGGGATATTTTGATCTTTTCAAGTCAAGTACTTATCACATAATGAATTCCGCTCAATGTTATTAGTTTTGAGGGGTTAATTGAGAAAAGTTTATAAGGTTAAATCAAAATTTTGAAGTTGAGATAGATCAACTATAACACCCCAAATTTGATAAACAAACATTTACTCATTTCAAGTAGTTACGGAGGAGCGGGGGGGGGAATTTAACATTTCCCCATAGTTGAGGGGAAGTTTTCTAAAAATAACCCTTAAACAAAGCATAATTTAAGACACATGTGACATCAATCTTATAAGAGTGGTTTTATAGCAAGTCTATCAGTATCTCTGAAAATTTTTTGCTACAAAATTCACAGAGAGATATTTTAATCTTTATTTAGGATGACTACGTGATCCTTATGGTTCTCCTTATCTTTTATGATTTGTAATAAATTATTTAACAAAATAAATTAAGTTATTCATTTTATATGCCTCACATTTATGAAGCATACAGTTTGGATATGAGTGTTATTAGATTGTTTTAACTCTTTAGCTTAAATTTTTGGATATTATTTAATATTGGATAGATCTATATTATTTTGTTAAAATACAATCCATATGTGTACAAAATATGTTTAAATCATTCTCAAATTATATTTTATAGTTTTCTAAAATTAGAGAGTAATCTTTTTGACAAATTCATTAATTAGTTGAGAAGATCTAGGAAGATTATAATATCAGATTTTGGAATTGATCACATAATTTATATTTTCTTTCTTGATTGAATTTGCACATTCTAACTTTAAAAATTCTATAAAAAGTTTTTAAATATCTATAATACTCGGTCACCAGATAATAGAAAGTGGAAGTAGATAATAGACACAAGTGATTTCTTTATAATTAAACAAAATCCTCCATGACCAGATAAACCTATCATTTTACGTTGATGAATTCAAGTTATATATTCTTTAATAATAATAGTTTTTTAGATATTAGTGCTTACATCATTAATATTTTAAAATTAAAATTCGAAATCATTAAATTGCTCTTAGATCATTCATATTTTAAGACTTTAAACCTCACTAATTATGTGGAAGGTAAAATGTTGAAACCAACAAGATTTTATATATTGAAATATATGAAACTTTTTAATTTATTATGATAATAATAAACTTTTTGCAACTATGTTATAGTAAATACATAAACTAAAAATCAACAATTATAATATTTGACAACGTGCATTGCACGTGTATTCCATCTAGTATTTTAAAATGTTCCTAGTCGATGAAGTGTAGAAATGGGACATCATCATTTTGGGAAGACTAGTGTATACTCTATTTCTCCTTTGGTAGGATGATGATCCATCTCTTGGATCATTGATGTGAGACATCAAGATATAGTATACGAGTGACTAATTAGTGAATGAGTTGACTGAACGACTCACTGAGAATATCTAGTTGGTAATTATATGTCAAATAGAAGTTCTAAAGTGATATAGTACAAAGTAGTCTCTTGATCTGAGGCATGAGTGCAATATCTTACATGTCAGTATAGGTGTACTTAGACTTTTTTCTAACCACAGTTCTCATTGAGTGTGCATAACGGTTCTTGTTGGGTGCATCCCGAGATATAAATAGATATTGAGATGTCAAGATGTGATTCGTCTCTCCCATTATAGGGGGTTGATGTCATAAGATTATTTGATATAACTATAGCTTGAAAATCCTTGGCCAAGGTAAATAAGATAAACTGAGTATCAGTTTGATCTTAAAGATTATGAGTTTAATATCAATAAACACTAATCAAGCTATTAGGGTTTGACAGTTTACAATACCCTAGGCTCGATAGTTTGACATTGTTTGACGAAGAGACCGGACTGTACAATATTATCACTGAGTGATCCTGGTAAAATTATGCAAGCATCTTGCAGACATTTATCACAACTTATACCCGGGTAGTCTTCATGTGTAGCTAGCATCTCTGTTGTACTTGTGGATATGATCCACTACCGAGTCTTAAGTTGGGCCCTAGAGTCACACCAAGCACGTACTTGAATCCTATGAAATACAATGTATAGAGTTAAATGCTTATGATTGATACGCATATATAATTTTCACCGGATACACATAAACGGTCATATGTATCGGTAAAATCAGAATGCTATGTGCTTAAGAAATAAATTTTAGTATTTTTCTTATAAAGTTGACTTTTAGTCAACTAGTTGACTTTTGGTCAACTCATTGATTTTTTTGGGTCATATGATGACTTATTAGTTAATGATTAGAAAAATTACGCAATACCGTATTTATGAAACATCGTATTGATGTGGTATTTTCATTTATAAAATACACACTTCATTATACATTGATTAATGAGTCATGAGATTAGTCATTAAGGTGGTATGGTTTGGGCACATGGTTTTAGCACATAGTTTTGATTCTTCATGACTCTTTGCATGACTCATGAGATGAGTCATTGCATAACTCATGAAAGGAATCATTACATTTAGATGACTTATGGCATGACTCATAAGATGAGTCATGACATATCTCACTCTATATATATGAGCTCTCTCTTATGAAAAGGTTAATGAAAAATTGGCTAAGTGGTTTTTTCCATTAGAGAATAAAAGAGAGCTCTACCTCTTACTAAACTCTAGAAATATTTGAGTAAGATGAAGTAGTAGGATTTTAAAGTACCCCGGGGTGGATATCTTGTCTTGTGTCTCAAGAAGACTCTGATTTTATCAAGCTCACTTGTAGACTTGGAGATCCACTACGAAATATTATTATACATACAGTCTTTCGTTGGGTATTTTGCATGTAATTAGCACAAATTTCCAACAAGAGCAACATCCAGAGGCTTCAAAATAGTTTATATAAACAATCCATTAAAACCTTAACCGGATGACTTCGCCGGGATATCCCAGGTCTCATTAACGGGTGCCTACAGGTATATTCCACGGCTGTACACTTGAGAAATAAACAACACACAACCAATTACAGGGGGGGGGGGGGGGGAAGCTTTATATAAATAATATGATTATACAACTGTAACATACACAAACAAGAAGTGTCAGTGCAGTGCATGACAGGTATCAGTAAAGAACAATAAGAAATAAAATGTCAATAATCACCAAAACTCTATGATCCCAATGATAATGCATTATCCTCAATGGATATTACGAGTAATCAGACCCTCAAATATGACGTAAAGATCTTTATTGTCAGCACCAAAAATCTCTTCGGCTTTACGAAGTGTTACCTGAAAAACCGTTAACCATAAACTCCATGAATTAAGCCAGCAAAAAAAAAAAAATTCCATTAGTAAAGAGAACAGCAAAGTGCATGTAGTACCTCTCTTGTTTGTTTGTGTGAGTTTAGTTCCTTGACATTTGCCAGAAATGCACTAAATTGTTCATAAGATAAGCGACTCCTAGGCAACAGAAAGCAAAACAGCATAAGTGTAATCATTTACTGGAGTATAACATAAGTTTGGAAAGTTACAGATGGCGCTATATAGTGAACAAAGCATCTTTTTATACCTGACTTGGCGAAAGAACTCTTTCCCATCAACTCGAGTTCGTCCTGAAACAATGCGTATCATCAGAAATGTTGCTCTATAATTCAAGATTTAGCTTCTCATAGTTACATGTTTTTCATTTATCATTCTAAAGAGATCCAATCGAAATTAAAGTGAATGGCACATTTAAAAGTGCCAGAAAGAGATTTTTTTTTTGCCCTACAAAACGAGAGAATTATGGCTAGATGAGAAGCCTGTTACTGAAAATTTCTCTACATTTTTGTTCAAACTTCAGACATGAGATCTGATAACATGAGCAAGAGGAAAGGGATACAAATAACCATGGGCACATTAATTTAAGGGTTAGTTGCAGATAGACACCCTGCAGTATCAATTTCAAAATTACTACCCTGTGGTTTTGTTTTGGGAGCTAAACCCTCTGGGTGAATTTTTTTTGACTCAAACAGGCTCACTAATTTCACCCAAGATAAATTTCACCAAGGGTAAAACAGCTACAAAATTTTATCTAGTGGGGCTAGGTGCAATTAACCCTTGATTTAAAAGTGAATATTCACGCCGTGAAGATTATATACATCATAACATTGAGAAAATGACCTGTTTGCGATCCTGAATCAAATGGAGAGGTCATCGAACTGTGATGGCTCGGTGGCATAGAGGAGAACATCGAAGACCTCCCATCCACATTTCTCATACCTGCGATAGCAATAGAATGACGTCTTGGAGATACTGGCTTCGATAACTTTGTTGGTGATAGTGCTGCAGTAAGCCTTGGAGGAGAACCAGGAGGAGTAAACCTCGGGGTGGTACTGAGTGATGATATCCGAAGTCCATAAGGCATTCCTTGTTTATAGATGACAAGTAATTTAATACAAGAAAAAAACGTTAGTATTTACATGATACTGATACTGGAATACGATGAATATAGTTACTTACTATCCGTATCATTACTGCTGATATCCTCCGAAACTGAACTCCCAGTTTCTGATAACTGGCTTTGTGCAGATGTTGAGTTTATGCTTGTGTTTGCAGCTTCTTCTTCTGATGAACATATGAAATTACACAAGTATGTTCTTTAGTGATCCTGAAACCTAAATATGTTGATCATGGACTAATTATAGAGTTTGAGCTAGGCCACTGTGGATAGTATTCAAAATGCGAATACCATAGACTCATAAAGTTCTAATGTGGATCGCTAAAGAAGAAATCAGTATTGTTAGATGCGATCTAATGCAGGTGGCGCTACTGCTACCTAGAAGCAAAATTCTCAATGGCTTTGATGTGTTATTAATCATATCAAAGGATGAAAACTATTCAATCACATCAACATAATAAAACAAAACGTTGATTTTGACAACATAAGGATCTCGAATTCATCTGAAATTTTATTCCTGAATAGTAGCGAACCTGATCAAATCGAACATGCATAAATTAACATAAACTAGACGCAGGATGTAGTATCTTCCGTGATGTGAATCACCTGCGATGTTTGATCCAGTTGAAAAACTAGCGTCTGCAGCCTGCCTCGGAACCATCTTTGGAGCTCCCTGCTGTAAAAAACACAGGGTTTAGTTCGCAGCGCCAGGTTTATGTACAGTTTACGAATCCTTAAATTCGAGCTGAGCAAAATGAAAACTTACTGAGCCGTCGTCTTCCTCTTTAAGTGACTGCATGAGTGTCTTCTTAAAAACTTCCAACTGCAAGTCATGAGAGAATATATGCAGTAAGAGACACGAGTGCACAAAAATATATATATACATAATAGAATCCGTGACTCCAAATTTTCGAACTCTGGTAGCAATCATCCATCATCTAGTTAAACATTTTGGTGCTCAGATCCTTTTGATAATTATTATGTATCTTTGTCATAAAACTATAAAACTAAATTTCATAATACTTGATATTTGCATCCTATCCTACGAAAAGACAAACAGTAAGAAAACTGCTTTGAGTAGATAAGACCTTTATTCTGTTAAAACAATCAAATTTCAGATTCGCTATATAGCCATAGTGCAAGTCTTCGGAAAAAAAATTTCTATAATTTTACCAGGACAAACAGTAAAAAAATTTCTATAATTTTAAAACTTACGTTTAAATACCTTAATAAAGATTTTAAAACCTGACACTTAAAATATGGATTATCATTGGTAACGAAACAAAATCGGACCTTGGAGACATCTCGATTGAGCTTCTTGACCGTGCTGGACAGCGACGCGTTCTCATTCAGCAGCGCCGCCTACAACAAAAGCAAGCTTCAGGCAAAATAAAATAAAATAAAAAACTAAAATCGGCGGCGTTGACCTTCTCCTCGTCGGCCTGCGCGAGGGCGCGGGAGAGGTCGGCGAGCGAGGCGTCGAGGCCGTCAACCTGAGCCCGCAGCTCGGCGATTAAATCGTCCTTGTGGGCGAGGTTTCGGCGGAGGGAGTCGGCCTCGGACTCGAGGGCGGAGACGCGGGAGGAGAGGGCGATGGAGGTGATCTTTCGCGCCACGTCCAGCTGCTCGAACGGGTCAGCGGGCAGCACCCCCAGCACTGACTCGGGCAGCTCGAAGTCTTGCTTCGCCATTTTCTTTAAAAAAAATTTATATTTTATTTATTTTTTTTTTTGGATTTATAGGGAGGGAATAAATAAGGGGGGGAATTGCTGCGGAGGTTTGGATTTGTGATGGAGATTAGATTCGGATAAGGAGGGAGTGATTGGATGATTAATGGGTTTTTATTTGTGGGGACGTATGATATGAGGGGTTGAGAAATGGAGTGAAAATATAATAATGAAATTCGGGGGATTTTGGAAGAATTATGTAGGCTTGGCTTGGGTTACACGCTTACGGTGTCTGGTACAATTTCTATAAATTATAGGAAAAAAAAACACCCAAAATATAGATTTTTCTTTTTGTATTTCTTAAAGAGATTATAGGAAAAGTTTTGAGAAGTCAAAATGTATTAATTTTTTTATTTTTTGTACTTTGCTTGTTTGGTTCAAAAAAAAAAAAAAATTCAGTCCGTTACTTTATAGAAATATCAAGTTTTCATTTTTCTTTTGTTTGGTTACTTATTCCAAATTTATAGAAAAATGTCAACTATCATATTTATCACTTTATAACGGCTAGTTTTACATTCTCAAATCTTATAAAATCATTCTATCCTTAACTATCCATGAACACAAAAATTTCCACAATTGAAAAACATGATTAAGAGTGTTAGAGACCGTGTTGACTCGTCAAGTTCATCAAATCCAAATGTATGTATTTTGGTTAGAAAAAACTATAAATTCTATTAATATTTTCCTAATGATCAGAGTCTATTTTTTCTCTTTTGTAATCAGCGTGCTCAGAAAAAACCGCAGAAATCAACATATAAAGAATTATTTTCATATACAGATGAAGATCGAAAGCTTGATGAGATGTGAGATATAATGGAAGAAGCGGAAATAATGCTAAGAGCCAATGCTTTGAAAGTTAGATACCAAAACGGGTGGTGGAAGTGTCCCTATTGCAATGATATCTCCTATGTTGTGCGCAGCGGAACTCGAAAGCCAAATAATGCACGAACAAGAACGAGAAAGATCATAACCAAAATACAAGCACAAATCATAATCACAGCAAGACAAACCAATTTACATGGTTCGACAAATTGCCTACGTTCACGGGGCAAGGAGGGGGGATTTTTACTATTAGAGATGAAGAGAATTACAAATAGGATTACAAATCTCCCCAAAAACCCTCAAACAAAGCTCTCTAGATATCTCTTGAATCCTCCCACAAAGGATGCACAATACTCTCTCAAAAGCTGCTCAAAATCGTCCTTTGCTTAACCCTAATTAATCAGGTTTAGGGTTACATATCAACACAAAACGAAACGGGTTAAAAAACAAAGCCCAGGCTCAGACCAAAGTCGCGGTCGACCGCACTTGACTCCACGGTCGACCGGACAGAATGACAGAAACTTTGTAAAATCGATTATAGGGTCCGCGGTCGACTGCACTTGACGTCGCGGTCGACTGGACAGAAATTCAAAAATACACCATGTAGTGTGCACGTTTGCCCGTCGACCGCTACTGATCTCGCGGTCGACCGGCAAGCTTCCAAACAGTTTCCTGCGTGTAATTTCCTGAACTTTTTCACCATTTCTTCAATTCTCCACCTCGGCGAAGTTTCTTTTAAAACTGAGCCGACACAAAAAATAACCAAATGTCCCACTTGTTGCGTCCAGTACGAAGTAGAGTAAATCCACGATAACGGACTCAATCCATAACAAGTCGGGAACCTCAACGTGAGCTCAAACAATCTCCACCCATCAAATCAACAAATCCAATCAGCTGCATCGAAAAGACTACATATGTATCCTCTTGGCCAAGGAATCAAGCCGAATGTAGTTCAGCCAAATGACCTTCAAAGGCCCTCAATATTGAAGAATGTTCAATAGCTCAAACAATGACCAAATTTCACACCTGAAATAACTTTGATCAACATATCCGTAGGGTTATCCTTCGTATGGATCTTCTCCAATATGACGTCTCTATCATCCAAAACATCACAAACAAAGTGGAATCTGACATCAATATGCTTCGTGCGTGCATGATAAACCTGATTCTTTGCCAAATAGATAGCCAACATGCTATCACAATATACCCGAATGGTCTTTTGCATAATCCCTAAGTTCTCCAACAATCCATACAACCACAAAGCCTCCTTTATAGCTTTAGTCACTGTCATATACTCTGTCTCCATAGTAGAGAGAGCCACTGTAGACTGAAGTGTTCATCTCCAACACACCGGTGCTCCTGCCAATGTAAATACATATCCTAAAGTAGATCGGTGCTTGTCAAGATCCCCTGCATAATCAGAATCCATATAGCCAATATAATCATGTCCAATCTTTTCATTCTTCTGAAATACTAAACCAACATCCATGGTGCCTTTAATATACCGTAGAATCCACTTCACGGCCTCCCAATGACCCTTCCCGGGGTCGTGCATGTACCTCGATACCATGCTCACGGCCTGTGACAAATCTGGCCTCATACACACCATCACATACATCAAGCTACCCATCGCAGTGGTATATGGAACCTTTGACATATAATCTCTATCCTCAACTGAAACAGGTGACATCAAAGCTAAAAGCTTAAAGTGGGGAGCCAATGGAGTACTCACAGCCTTTGCATTATCGTCAAAACTGAATTTCTTTAGCATCTTCTGTAAGTAACACCTCTGTGTAAGCTTCAATCTACCCTTCACCCTGTCTCTTTCGATCTTCATACCTAATATCTTCTTAGCTTCTCCAAGATCCTTCATCTCAAACTCGGATGACAGCTTCTTTTTTAACTTTCAAATAGCAGAAGAATTCCGAGAAGCAATAACCATATCATCAACATATAACAACGAATTAATATACTCACCATCTTGTAGCTTGTGCATGTAAACACATGGGTCATATGGGCTCCTTGTGTATCCATGGCCAATCATGAAGCTGTCGAATCTCTTGTACCACTGTCGCGGTGATTGCTTCAAACCATAAAGATACTTCTTCGGCTTATACACCAAATCTTCCTTTTCTGCAGCTTTGAATCCCAAGGGTTGTATCATGTAGATCTTCTCATCTAAATCTCCATGTAGAAAGCTGTCTTAACATCCATCTAGAAAAATTCATATCCAGCTGTGCTACCAATGCTAATAAAATCCGAATCGACGAATACTTCATAACGCGTGAAAATACCTTGTTGTAATCAACGCCCTCAAGCTGTGCATATCACTTGGTAAACAATCTGGCTTTGTACATAATGTCTCGAATAGAAGATCCCTCTTTCTTTGCATATACCCACTTGCAACCAATAGCTTTCTTTCCCTTAGGTAGCTTTGCAAGTTCCCAAGTGTCGTTATTCTAAAGAGACTGCATCTCCTCCTCTATAGCTTCCCTCCACCTAATCGAATCAGAGCTAGACTCTGCCTCCCTAAATATAGAAGGAACCATATCATCAACGACCTTTACTAATAAAGCATATGCAACCATGATATCATTGTATCTAGCTGACGACGAATTACCCTTCTAGGTCTATTTGTTGCAATGGACTCCTGAACATAATACTGCTCCTGAGTCTCACTAATCATTGTATCCTCTATATGCCCAGCTGTCATCCCATCTCCTCCCAGTGTCACCTCTGTAGGAGCCTTAATGGATACAATGCTATCTGGAGTGGGTGGAGTCACGTCATCCTCTACCTGCTGTGATATCTCACTACTCTGGTCTTTCTCCACGTGCTGAGGAACTTGAGGCCCCATTATGTACACCTCATCAAATGTGATATCTCTGCTAATGAGAATCTTCTTGTCCTGTGGATCCTATAACTTGAAGCCTTTAACACATTCTCTAAATCCCACAAAGACAACTTTTCTCGCTCTCGGATTCAATTTTCCATCATTGACATGATAATAAGTAGGACACCCGAATATCCGAAGTGACTCATAGTCACTAGCTATCGAACCAGATCATTGCTCCATATGAGTCTTCCCCTGTATGGCAGTGCACGACAACCTATTAACGCGATGGATCGTATAAACTAACGCATTGGCCCAAAAGGATCTAGGCAAAATACTTTGTGTCATCATACATCACATCTTCTCCAACAAGGTACTGTTCAATCTCTCAGTCACCCCGTTTTGTTACGGTGTCTCTCGAACTGTGAAGTGTAGCCTAATGTCTTGATCCCAGCAAAACTATAGAAATGGATCACTCTTATACTCTTCACCATTATCTGAACGGAGAGTCTTCACCTTTCTAGCTGTCTACAGCTCTACTTTCTTCTTTCACTTCACAAAAATATCCAGGACCTCATATTTATGCTTCATTGTATATACCCAATTTTTCCTGGAATAGTCATCAATGAAAGTGATAAAATAGTTGGCCCTACCAAGTTATGTGTGCTTGGAAGGATCTCCAAACATCTGTGTGAATTTAATCTAATATACATTGGGTGTTGTGAATAGTGGTGCCGAATTTCACGCTAGTCTTCTTCCCAAGTACACAATACTCACACAGCTCCATCTTGCAGGTTTTCGTACCTTTCAATAGCTCATATTCCGTTAATGTCTGCAGGAACTTATCATTAGTGTGTCCTAAACGCATGTGCCATAAGCTGGTAGTGTCCTCCTCTATAGTGATAGAAGCTGCTAGACCCCTTGTAACTGTCTTGCCCTTCAAGTAGTATAGGTTGTTTTTTCCTGACACCTCGCATCACCACCATAGAACCATTCGTAACCTTCACAGTAGCATCCTCTAAGATCACCCGATAACGTGCTACCTCCAAAGTACCAAGAGAAATGATATTCTTCGTCAACTGCGGTACAAATCTCACTTCTTTCAACTCCCTAGTCACCCCATCATGCATCCTGATCCGGACTGTACCAATTCCACCATTAGGACATACATGATCATTACCCATGAGCACGACATCCCCTCTTTTTAACTCCTCAAAGCTAGAGAACCAATTCCTCCTAGGGCAAATGTGAAATGTAGCTCCCGAATCTAACATCCACTCCGTAGAGTCGTCATAGCAAACTGACGGTAGTGTAGGATATGAATAGCATGAAGAATCTGAATCTGAATGTTCGCCAACAGCTTTTGTAACATTTACTTCTGAAGCTTGTATAGTTTTTCCCTTGTTCTTCCTGGCTTTGTCCTTCAACTTTGGGCAGTCGATCTTTCAATGTCCCTTTTCTTTATAAAAACGACATTGATTTCTACCAATACTCTTATGGCCACCTCTATTATTCGATTTTGAGTGGTTGAACTGGCGACGGTTTAAACTACAGCCTCGAACTGCTAATGCATCTCCTGATGTCTTCTCGGATGGTTCGCCATCACTCTTCCTTAACTCATAGTTCACCAATGCTGAGGTCACCTCCTTGTAGCTAACGGTAGTTTTTCCATTTATCATAGTGAGAACAAACGTACCATAACCATTCTCTGGCAACGAACATAAAAGTAGCATCGTCTTGTCTTTATCCTCAATCATGATGTCCACATTGGTCATATCTGAAAGCAACTTTATGAAGTTATTTACATGCTCCCTAATGGAAACTCCTCTCTTCATCTTGAACTGGAAAACCTCTTATTCAAGTAAAACCGATTCTGAATGCTCTTAGTAAGATACTTCTCATTGAGTGTTTTCCATAATCTCTTCATCGATATCTCGTTCATCACATCATAAATAAGATCCGGCGTCAAGCATGACCGAATAACTCCACAAGCCCTACTGTTCATCTTCTTCCAAACATTGTTCTCCATGTCTTCAGGTTTCTTTTATAACTCAAGAGTCTCCTCCAAATTCTATGCATCCAAACGCATCCATCACCTAACACCTCCACAAACCAAAATTAATCTTTCTATCAAACTTCAGAACATCAATCTTAGTGTTATTGATGCTCAGACTCTGTATCGCCTTCGTAAGAGATGACCCCGACGTGCTTGCTTCTCCTATGTTGTAGATCTAACTCTTCAAGTAAGAATCCTTCAATAAATCCTTCGAACAAGCCCCAAGCTAAACCCAAAGCTCTAATACCACTTGTTGTGTGCAGCGAAACTCGAAAGCCAAATAGTGCATGAACAAGAACGAGAAAGATCACAACTAAAACACAAGCACAAATCACAATCATAATAAGACAAACCAATTTACATGGTATGGCAAGTTGTCTATGTCCACGGGGCAAGGAGGAGAGAGTTCTTACTATTAGAGAAAAAGAGAATTACAAATAGGGTTAAAAATCTCACCAAAAACTCTCAAACAAAGCTCTCTAGATCTCTCTTAAATCCTCCCACAAAGGATGCACAATACTTTGTCAAAAGCTGCTCAAAGTCGTTCTTTGCTTAACCTTAAGTAATCAGGTTTAGGGTTATATATCAACACAAAACAAAACGGGTCAGAAAATAAAGCCCAGGCTCAAACCCGAGTCGTGGTCGACTGCACTTGACTCTGTGGTCGACCGGACAGAATGATAGAAACTTCGTAAAATTGATTAAAGGGTCCACGGTCGACCGCACTTGATGCTACGGTCGACCGGATAAAAATCCGAAAATGCATCCTATAATGTGCAAGTTTGCCGGTCAACCGCAGCTGATCTCGCGGTCGACCGGCAAGCTTCCAAACAGTTTTTGGCGTGTAATTTCCTGAACTTTTTCGTTGTTTCTTCACCCTACAAAAATTAGAATATGAATGATCTCTTAACTCACACGTACGATATTGGTAATAATGGGTCTGTGCCCAACATGGGTAAAAAGGGGATTAGCCAGCATCGTAGACTAGAAGTTTATTTACTTTGATTAGATCGAAATCAATGATCTAAATAAATCATGTATCACTTTGGTAATTTTATGTGTGTAATTTGATATTTTCATGTAGAAATTTGGCTCAGCTAATGGTCTTTTATCAAAATTGACCGCCTCAACTGAAATGTACAAGTTCACGTAGATCGCGTTCTAATAACATAGTAAAAAATGCCTTATCTTATTATGAATATTGTAAATTAGTTTGCAGTCTTATTTAGTTGACCATCATCATTGCCAAAAGCTCAAACCCGACAATATAGAACTAAATAAGCTTGAAATTGTCATTGTAACAATAAAAACAGCCTAACAGCTCGACAACGAGCATGAGTATCAACCAAAAACTCCACAATATAGAGCTAAACAAGCTCGAAATCAGCATTGTAACAAAAAAAAAAAACAGCCCCAATAGCTCAACAACAAGCACGCGTATTAACTAAAAACTCGACAATATAGAACTAAACAAGCTCGAAATCAGTATAGTAACAAAAAAACAGCTCCAACAGCTCGACTGCGAGCACGAGTATCAACCAAAAACTCCACAATATAGAGCTAAACAAGCTCGAAATCAGCATATTAACAAAAAAGCAGCCCTAACAACTCGACAACAAACACAATATCAACCAAAAACCTCGACAATATAGAGATAAACAAGCTCAAAATCATCATAGTAACTAAAACCAGCCCCAACAGCTCAACAACGAGCATGAGTATCAACCAAAAACTCCACAATATAGAGCTAAACAAGCTCGAAATCAACATATTAACATAAAAATAGCCCCAATAGCTCGACAACTAGCACAATATCAATCAAAGAATATTCTTTTCAAATGCTCAAATGATTGATGATTTCAACATGCTAATTAAGCCACAATAGTAACAAATTCGACATCTAAGCAATATTTGATAATCGACTAAAAAAATCAAATGAAACAATTGAAAAATCAGCCGAATAATCTCGGATAATAAAGGGGTTTAGAGGTTTATTTTTATACCTCAATAGCCTCGAAATCAATGGCAGAATCACGAATTAGCAACAAGAACGCTGACAAACTAGAACGAAGCCCTAGAAATTTTTCGAGTTCTACCAGCTAAAAATCAACCCAAAGTAGCCGCAAGAACACCGAGGAACAAAGGAGGAATGAGTTTGGGGGCGGGAATAATCGAGGACAAGAGCTCGAGGTAAGGAAATCTCGAGCGGAAGAATGAGTTTGGGGGCGGGAACGAAGGACGAAGCCCTAGAACGCCGACGGACGAAAGATGAATGAGTTTAGGGGGGGATAATCGAGGACGAGAGCTATAAGTAAGGAAATCTCAAGCGAGAGTATGAGTTTGGGGCAAGAATGAAGGAGGATGCCCTAGAATTTTTCCAACTTGTGGCAGCCACAAGAAAAGTTTTTAGCTCATTTAGAGGGTGAAAATGTGGCTAGCGGGATAGGTTTAATAATTTAATAATGGTTTATTAGTTTTTTTTGGGTGTTTTCCACTCATTTTGAGTGGAAAATAATTTTTCTAAAATTGTGTAGTTCTATACTTTATAGATAACTTTTCTGTAAATTAAAGGTTGAACCTGTTTGTGGAAAATTTGTAGTAAAAGAAATGAAAGAAAATTGATTTGTATTCCTTTGATCTCAATTACAATTGGATTCCGATTACAAAAGAGAGGAGAATGATCTGGATTCTCCCCTTTGTTTAATTCTGGGTTCTTCACGGTGGCGATGGAGTGCCTCCCTCGAATGCTCGCGTCGAATTTGCTCTCCGTTGATGATCCGAACGTCTTGATTCACTGGAACGGTATCTCCTCCTCATGATTTGATGCTGTGGAGAACTTGCATGGAAAGTTTGAAACTCTTGATGAGTTGATAACTCTGAACGAGTTTAAAACTCTATGAAAGAGTTGATTTAACCGAAATCGGTTTGTAAGCCAAGGACGAGCTCCTCGTTGCTGAAGCTGAAGATGATCTCCATTGGAGAATGATGCTGATCTCCAAAGCTCCTTTTCACTCCAAGAAATCCCAACAGACCGAACCCCTGAACTGAATTAATTTTTAGTTATTTATAGAGGATTAAGGGGGTATAACCGCCCCTTAAATCACTCCTAAGTAGGGTGTAACCGCCCTCCAATTATGAGAAATAGTTTTGAAACTGTTTGAGGATTTAAAAGGTGTAATCCCCCCTAAAATCTCTCCATAATGGGGTGTAACCAACCCCATTAAGTGGAGACACGATTTAAAAACCGTTCAGGTTCTTGTTTGAACCAGTCAAACGTAAAAAACGTAGGTCTGACCCCCACGTTTTGATGTTGCAACGCGGGTTCGACCTCTGCGTTTTGATGTTGCAACGTGGGTTCGACCCCCACGTTTTGATGGTTTTGTTCTGGGAACACAACCACGAGCTATGCGCTTTGAATCTGGGACGCATAGGTGAGCTCTGCGTCTGGATTTGAAGAGACCGTTAATTTTTAGTCTCTTTTGCTAGAGTGTTGCAAAGACAGTCATCTTGTAATCTTCGTCTTGGCTTCTTGAAAATATGAGAGTCGTCAGATTGTAACTCCCGATGTTAATTGTGAAGGCTGTTGATTAGAGCTTCCATCAGTTGTCGTGAAGGTCGTCAGATTATAACCTTCAGCGATCTACGTGAAAGTCTTCAAATTATAGCCTTCTGGAAGTCGTCAGATTGTAACTTTCATCATCGGTATTTGATGGGGAATTAGCTATCTATTATGATTTTTAGGTAGCCTACATAACCCCCTCCAAAGTTTTCGAAAGTTCGCGGTTGACTGGGACGAATTTTCAAAATACTTTGGATCTTAACTCTGATCCTGGAGCTGTTGATTCCTTATCGTAAAGGAGTTGTTCCCTGCACTCGCTTTGAAGGCATCTTGGTTGAAGGGATTTGCCACACAGGACCTGTATGAAGGTATGCGTCATAATCCTACTTCTGGAATACAGGGGTAGACCCCTGCGTTTTGAACTTGAGGCGCAGAGCTGGTTTTCATGCAATTTTGACTAAGTCTTTGAGACTTGTCTTTAGCTCATCTGTTTCAAGTCTCGGCTCATATCTATTAAGCTAATGGGCCTGTAAACATGCATAGGATTTTTGGCAAACCCTCGGCCATCAATAGATTTGATAAGCCTTTACCGACTACCATTTGAGTCGGGCTAGCATGTGGATTGTCTAAGTCCGTTCCACATGTAACGTTATGCTAAGAGAATGAACCCTCTTAGACTTGATGTTATGATTTTGAATACATAGACTTTATCATTTTTATGGGAAAAAACTAACCGGCAACGCATGTTAGACGTAGGCTTACCTCTAATTAGGGATCGAGATAAAGTCTCCCATGCGTGTAAGGCATGGATTTTGATGTCCTTTTCACGGCAAAAGACTAACCGGCAACGCGTGTTAGGCATAGACTTATCTCTAATTAGGGATGGAGATAAAGTCCCCCATACGTATAAGGCATGGATTTTGGTGTTATTAATAACACCCTGCCACGATGTTGAATACGTGAGCTTTGCTATTTTTACGGGAATACGCTACCCGACAGCATGTGTTAGATGCAGACTTATCTCTATTTAGGAATCGAGATAAAGTCCCTCTTGCGTGAAAGGCATAAATTTTTGGTGCTACGATGTTGAATACATAGGCTTCGTCGCTGTTTCTTCCTGTATTACTTAAAACATTGAAAGAAAGTTGAAAGCGCCAGAGGTATAGTATTAACCTGGCATGAATTTTTACTTAGAGTGAAATTCAGAAATTTTCTTCATTATCACTAGGATAATTCCAGAAAATCTTTAATCCACTGGGGATTTTATAATGAAAACTTGCCATTATTGTTAAAAAAGAATTAATTAGTTCATTGGAGGTTTGACTGTTAGAGGTGTGATGTTAACCTAATAGTATTTTATGGGCTTATCGCTCTATTAAAGAGAGTCGATAAACTAATTTGGTCGTGAGTGGTGTGATGTTAACGTGACAGGAAAATGTTGCGATCAGGATAACTTTGAGAGAGTCGATAAGTGGATTTTGTCAGAGGTGTGGGATTAACGTGACAAGAATTTGTTACGATCGGAGCAATTTTGTGGACTTATTATCTTATTAAAAAAGATCGATAAGTGGGTTGTCAGAGGTGTGATATTAACGTGACAGGAGGACGTTGCGATCAGGGCAACTTTGAGGACCTATCGCTCTATTGGAGAGAGTCGATAAGTTGATTTGGTCGTCAGATGTGTGATGTTAACGTGACAGGAAAATGTGTGAACCTATCACTCTATTGAAGAGAGATGATAAGTTAATTATCAGAGGTTTGGTGTTAACATGACAGGAAAATGTTACGATCGGAGCAACTTTGTGGACTTATCATCCTATTGAAGAGGATTGATAAGTTGATTGTCAGATGTGTTTGATATTAACGTGAAAAGATTTGTATACTTGTGACTTGCACAAGATTTTGGGAATTAGCATCTCGCTGGAGAAACTTGCTAGATGAGTTTATCATCAGAAGTGATGAGTTTTGAACTTGTGATTTGAATAAGATTTTGAAGACTTAGTGTCTTGCTGGGAAAGATTGTGATTTGAGTAATTTTAAGGACCTATCATCCTATTGACAATGATTGATAAGTTGATTGTCAGAGGTGTATTGTTAACGTGACAAATTGGGAGTGATGCAAGCTGCATTCATACTCTGTGGGGGTGATGATCGTCAGAAGTATAATGTTCACTCGACGATGTGAAAGATTTATTACTCTTAATCCAATAGATTCCAAATAACCAACCCCAGGTCTTGATTAAGACTTAGCAGGGGAATAAAAAAGGTAGACAAGGTACATCGCCTAGTGGTGCACTATCCATGAAGTCGGAATAGAGGCACATCACCTGATAGGCCATTATCTGATGAGTTTGACTATCAGAGGTAACTATTAACGTGATAGTTTTGTGGACCTGCCATCCTGTTGAAGATGATTGACAAATTGATGGACTATCAAAGGTAAATGTTAACATGATAGTTTTGTGGACCTGTCACCTCGTTGAAGAGGATTTGCAAGTTGATGGACTATCAGAGGTAAATGTTAGCGCGATAGTTTTGTGGACCTGCCATCCTGTTGAAGAGGATTGGCAAGTTGATAGACTATCAGAGGTAAATATTAACGTGATAGTTTTGTGGACCTATCACCCTGTTGAAGAGGATTAGCAAGTTAATGGACTATCAGAGGTAAATGTTAACGTGACAGTTTTGTAGACCTACCACCCTGTTGAAGAGGATTTGCAAGTTGATGGACTATCATAGGTTACTGTTAACGTGATAGCTTTGTGGACCTGCCATCCTATTGAAGAAGATTAGTGAGAGAATTTAAAGACAATGAACTATCAGAGGTGATTATTAACGTGATAGTTTTGATGGATTTCGTGGTTGACAGAGGTATTTTATTGAACATGACAACTCAAAAAAAAAATTATTACTCATAATCCAATGAACTACAAATAAACCAACCCCCAGTCTTGAATAAGTGCAGTGGGGGAAAAGGGTAGACATGACATATCGCCTAGCGAGCCACTGCCTAACAAGTTTGACTATCAGAGGTAACTGTTAACGTGATAGTTGTTAGACCTACCATCCTACTAAAGAGGGTTGGCTTCAGCGGCCGTAGTTTCTTCCCCATCTGACTGAGAAGATTGAGCTTGGTCCGATTGCTCAGGTTGATCCTGTCTACTTTGTTCTTTGGCTCTGATTCTGGCAATAATTTTTTGAGTCTGTTCGCCTTAAGAAATTAGTTATCTCCAGGAACGGCATTCTGCAACCCTCATTTGTGCTAGAAGGTCGCTTTGCAAGTTGTGTCGATAGGTCTCTACCAGTGTAGACTGTGTCATTCCTGACGAACATCACGGAGCCATGTTTCGAAACCTCTAGACGAAGGCTTTGACGGACTCCATCTTCTTCTACTTAGTGGCAATAACGGTATGGATGGAGACTTCTGTATCCTCTTTAAAGAATCTTGACAGGAAGAGTCTCTCTAGATCTGCTCACTTTTGGATACATCACGCAGGCAATTTCCTGAACGATTCAAAGGCAACTCCCTTGAGGGTGCCAATGAACAATCGAGCCAGAATAGCGTCGTTTGATATCACATTCCTACTCTATGACTTGAAATGATAGATATGTTGGTTCAGTGATCCCGTGCCATCAAAAGTTTATAGCGTAGGGACCTCGAACTTTAGAGGATAGAGGGTTGTATCCCATTCCGCAGGATAGGGCCTGATAACTTCCTCGTCTTGGAGCTCGCTTCTGTTAGCAATGGTATTGAGGCGGGCTTCCATTTCTTCCATTTTGGCAGATTAGAGATTCTGCTCATTCTCAGTCTCTCTTCCTTCATCAGAGAAAGATTTCAGGTTGTGGGCTTCTTGGTCAGAAGCAGCATCACTAACCACTTTTCCCTTCTCTTTGCTTGTGTGAGGTCGGGATAAGGATGCTTTTCCTCTCCGGGAAGATTCTCGCCTGGGTGGCGAATCTGTCTTCTAAGATTTGGCCTTGTCTGCGACGATTTGATTCATCAGGCCAAGAGTTCATTGATGGCCTCTTGCTGAGATTTGAGCATGGCCTCCTGCTCATCAAGTCTCTTCACGAGATCTTCATGGTTTCCCGTCACATAAGTGGAGCTCTCATGTTCAACAAAAGAGCTTGATGATTGGGACTCTGCAATGGCTGAGTGTTCATCATCGGAATTGGTTCCTCTGGCTAACATCCGATAATTGATAAGGGGAATGGCTCCTGTTCGTGTCCGAGTGCATTGGTAGATTCCTTCAAACTCGTTAGCGATTTCTCTGACGGTCGGTGAACGACTTGTCTCAGAGTCATCAGAACTAGGACCTGAGGCTTTCCCTCTGCTGATCACATTGATAGTAACCCCAGGATACTCGGTCTCTGGAGACTTCTTCCTATGAAAATATTGTTGTTGGTTGGGCAAAGTAACGTTCGTAAATTGGCCGAACACCAACAGTTTGGCCACATATGAGTAGCATTGATATCCCGAGAGGACCGTAGGAATTGGTCGTTCACATTGGAATGAACGAATGACTTATTGCATCGGTCTTTCTCTCGATATGACCTTTCTCAAATATGTTGTGAAGATTCAAGGAGAATTACTCACTGATCGTGATGTTTGAATTGGAACCCCCAGTCCATGATTGGACAAGAGTGGCTCTTGGTGAACATGGATCTGGTTAAGATGCCTTGACTCCATAAACTTCTTATATCCGCCCTTCAACTTAGTCACGCTACGCAGAGTATTCGAGGGTCTCGCTGCCCGGTCAGCGAGCTGGGGATCCAGGGGGCAGCGGCACGCCCCTGGTCGGGGGGTCCGGGGGGTGGACTACTCCCTGGCGGGGTTCGGGGCAGCGCCCCGAAGCTCCACGATATACACGAGGTTCTGTATTGGATTTCATCACCTGAATGCATGCCTGAGCTCCAGGTATTGCTGGTGAAACGCGATCCTGAGGTCTACATTTTGCTGATGAAACACAGTCCTGAAGTATACGTTTTGGTGCTGAAATGTATGCCTGAGAGTTGCGTTCAGTTTGTGGAACGCACTCCTGAGAGTTGCGTTTTGGTTCTGGGACTCATGCCTGAGAGTTGCGTTCAGTTAGATCAACATAGTTTTGAGGTCTGTGTTTTGATGTTGGAACGCGCCTCTGAAGGCTGCGTTTTGATTGCACAATGTGCCAATGAGGGCTATGTTTGGCATAAGCCGAGCCCATTCCTTCGGAGGAGGGGCTGTTCGAGCAATCTTGGCTAAAGGAGAGGGCTTCCTTTGGCATAGGAGCAATAATTAGAGCTTTAGTCTCCTTGAAGACTTCACGGATCTTGCACATAGCCTTAGGGCTAAGGGATCCAAAGGAGAGTAACTCCTCATACTTGGATTGATCAAACTCTACCACGAGAGTTTCGACGGTTATTCCAGGGAGATAAACATCGGATTGCGCCACCACTTCTTCGTCAGAGAAGCTAGTCCCCAGCGGAGTTGCCATCTTTTGTTTGTGGAAAATTTGTAGTAAAAGAAATGAAAGAAAATTGATTTGTATTCCTTTGATCTCAATTACAATTGGATTCTGATTACAAAAGAGAGGAGAATGATCTGAATTCTCCCCTTTGTTTAATTCTGGGTTCTTCACGGTGACGATGGAATGCCTCCCTCGAATGCTCGCGTCGAGTTTGCTCTCCGTTGACGATCCGAACGTCTTGATTCACTGGAACGGTATCTCCTCCTCACGATTTGACGTTGTGGAGAACTTGAGTGGTAAGTTTGAAACTCTTGATGAGTTGATAACTCCGAACGAGTTTAAAACTCTATGAAAGAGTTGATTTAACCGAAATCGGTTTGTAAGCCAAGGACGAGCTCCTCGTTTCTGAAGTTGAAGATGATCTCCGTTGGAGAATGATGCCGATCTCCAAAGCTCCTTTTTGCTCCAAGAAACTCCAACAGACCGAACCCCTGAACTGAATTAATTTTTAGTTATTTATACAGGATTAATGGGGTGTAACCATCCTTAAGTCACTCCTAAGTGGTGTGTAACCGCCCTCCAATTATGGGAAACAGTTTTGAAACCGTTCGAGGATTTAAAGGGTTTAATCTCCCATAAAATCTCTCCATAATGGGGTGTAACCAACCCCATTAAGTGGAGGCACGGTTTAAAAACCGTTCAGGTTCTTGTTTGAACCAATCAAACGTAAAAAACGCGGGTCTGACCCCCACATTTTGATGTTGCAACGCGGGTTCGACCCCCCCTGTTTTGATGTTGCAACGTGGGTTCGACCTCCGCGTTTTGATGTTGCAACGTGCGTTCGACCCTCGCGTTTTGATGTTGCAATGTGGGTTCGACCCCCGCGTTTTGATGTTGCAACGTGGGTTCGACCCCCGTGTTTTGATGTTGCAACGTGGGTTCGACCCCCCGTGTTTTGTTTTGGGAACACAACCACGAGCTATGCGCTTTGAATCTGGGATGCATAGGTGAGCTCTGCGTCTGGATTTAAAGAGATCGTCAATTTGTAGTCTCTTTTACTAGAGTGTTGCAAAGACCGTCATCTTGTAATCTTCATCTTGGCTCCTTAAAAATATGAGAGTCGTCAGATTATAACTCCCAATGTTGATTGTGAAGGTTGTTGATTAGAGCTTCCATCAGTTGTCATGAAGGTCGTCAGATTGTAACCTTCAGTGATCTACGTGAAAGTCTTCAAATTATAATCTTTTGGAAGTCGTCAGATTGTAACTTCCAGCATTGGTGTTTGATGGGGAATTAGCTATATATTGTGATTTTTAGACAGCCTACAGAACCAAACACGTTTTTATAGAAACGGTGAGAAAATTTTTATTTATGAAATTGCCACTGTCAGTACTTTTCTCAAAACTCTTTTTATAAAACACCCTAACCAAACACCCCCTATATGTAGGGGTGGGCATGGGCCAGTTCGAACTGCCGCCGAACCGGCCAAGCCTACCTAGGGTTGAGACTCCGCCAGACCCACAGTAGGCCGGGGCCAATCCTGCCCGTGATGTACTTGTGTTGTAGGTCGGGCTGGGTTCTGCTCTAAACCCGCGGACAAAGAAGTAGGTTCGGTCCATGCTCGATCCAATCCAGCCCAACACGCCTTAGGTAATAGTTACATTTTGATATAATTTTAGTAGCAACTCATTCAAAAATTGCAATCTCCAGATGTTTGAGCTGTAATTTTAGCAGCAATAGAGATTTTTTAGAGCGCTATTCAGTATTTTTAATGAATATTTGTCGTCATTTTGATTTATTGAAAACACTCAAATTATTGTGAATTTTTAGTCTTTTGAGATAATTCCATCACCAATTATAAATTTATAGAGTTTAGACTTTTTAGAAAATACAAGTTTCCCTCTTCAAACTATACACACTAATTTAGCAAAAACTTTGAAAATAAAAAAATGAAAAGGGAAAAAACGAATAGGAAAAACAAGTGTATAGGCTGATTGGTGACTTGAACCATCGTGCGCTGGGGTAAGACCCGACTGTGTTCCTTACGGGCCGTGGACCGGGTTGGGTCCAGCCCTAGGGGACAAAATTCTTAGCCAGAACTGCTAAGGCCCGCCCGCACCCGAGTCTAAATTAGCCGGAACCCAAAACTGACAGGTTGATTCACGGGTAAGTCCCAACCCGTGCCACGCCCACCCCTAGGTACATGGCTAGAGATGTGTAGTCTGTAGCCTAGCCAAAGCTTTAAGCCACCACAGTTTTAGCCCATCTAATGTTAGACCGAGTCAAAATTAATCCGGTCCATATAAGCTTAAATCGAACCTAACATATTTAATAAACGGATGGAGTAGCCCGCTGTTTATTAAACAGTTAGCATTATCCACCTATAATGTTGACCCATTTAATTAGTTGAAATAGGTTAACGATAAATTCAACAAGCATCAATAACCAGAAAGTTCTAAAATTAGCATTGTGGGTGTCATTGGGAACTTTAGGTTAAAGTTTCTATGTTTGCATAATTAAAGATACTATATTTAGATAACACAAGATAATAATGTGTCAATTTTAATACGACAAAAAGAATAATTTAAGGGTATATAGGTAGTTCAGTAATCATTTGGGTGTTGAAAGCTGAAAAATATATAAGTGGTATTAGAGTGTCAGAAAAAAAAAATTTATTAGAATATCAAAGTTAAAAACTTTTGGATACAAAAATGCAAATGACCCTTCATATTTTTAGAAAACATTAACATTCATTCCTAGACAGATCCAGAGTTTCCGCATGTAAACTCCCGCTAAGGCGCCAATGCATCACAAGAGCGCGGATTGACAACGGCTGCTTAGTTTTATTTAAACTTTTTAGTTACTCTGGATTCTCAATCCAGCGTAATTAAAAACATAACCTTTTCGAAAACTGCCCAAGTTTTGGTAGTGGGTGCTGATGTGGCTGAGGATAGGGTCCAACTATTCACACTCCCAAACAGTAACTTTGGGGGTGTGTGAGGACTAAATTGCTCTTCTCCTACCGGACAGCCAATCCGATGGGTAATTAATTTTTCTGCAACAAAAGGGTATTTTCGGCAATCCAACTCCCAAAATTACTGTTTAGGAGTAGATATAGCAAACGTGCTGAGGATAGATTGTTTTTGGCAAATAAGTATTAATTTAGTCGATTTTTACAGAAAGTTTAAGAGGAGTATTTTGGACACCCTAGAGTTCAGGGTGGTTTCATGGGAAAAAAGTTTAGGGGGCTAAGTGTAAGAACCCCAAAGTTCAAGAGTATTTTGCGGAATTAACCCCAACAAAGTTCATGTATTCTAAACAAAAATGGTCAAAATTTCAAAACCAACCCCTTCAGGATTTTATTTGCAAAAAAAGACATCTTTTCATTTTATTTAGAGAAACCAACATGGTTTCAGCGCTGTCGCTGAAACCAGGTCGGTTTTTCAAAAAAAATTTACGAAACTTCACTGGAGTTCAACTCCCGTGAAGTTTAGTACGCTGTTAAACTTCACGGGAGTTGAACTCCCGTGAAGATCATTTCGCTGCATAAACTCCACGGGAGTTCAACTCCCGGGGAGTTTGTTGGAGTGTTTAAAACTCCACGGGAGTTGAACTCCCGTGGAGTTACAGGCTAAATTTCCCAGAGAATCGCTCTCTGGGAAATTTAGATTGCAACTTCACGGGAGTTGAACTCCCGTGAAGTTGCAGGTTTTCCACATGCACAGGCTACTGTGCATGTTTTGTATACGTTTACCTATTTAACTCATATATACAACTATTTACCTATTGACAATAATTACTATAATATATATATGAATTAAACACGCACGAATCAAACAATACTAAAAAAAGATCACATATCGAGCTATAATTGATCCATAAAAGTATAGTATTTAAAAATTCATACAAGTTACAAATTTTAACAAAATAAGTTCAAATACAACCCAATATAGCTCCTCTCCCTCTCTTTCCCCTCCCCCTCGCTCTTCCCCGCCCCCCGCGCTGATGAGCCTCGACTATCTGAGTATCCGGCTGTGCATGAGGCTGAGAAGTGTCGGCTCCATCAGCATGCGAAGTGCCGGCTCCATCGGCATGCAAAGTGTTGGCTCCATCAACATGCGAAGTGCCGCCTCCATCAACATGCGAAGTGCTGCCGTCATCGTCACGTGTCCTTCGGCGCCGAGTGTACGCCTGCCTAAATGATCGAGACCTGTCCTCACGGCCTGCGAACTCGTCGACGTGAGTCTTATGAAACACTTGTGCTATGGTCTGCTTGATCCTGCTGAGGAGCCCTAACGCCACCTGATCCTGAATCTCAGGCACAATCGCATCAATATCAGCCTCAATGCTATCAAAAGCACGGACCTGCGAGGTAAATAATTTATTAAGTACCTACTCAAAAAAAATTTATAATTTAGCTTAGAAACTTACGCAATCTCTCTCGTTCATCCCACTAGGGATGTAACTGTCTGTCGGTGGCCGTGGCATGTATCCAGCTAAGGGCTGTGGGTCACGTGTGATCCATCTACGTGTGATACCCCAATACCAACTCATATATGCGGTATAGTCTACAGCTATGGGCCTTGTATCCTGGATGAAATCCCACCTGTGAGCCCACATGTCTATGTAGGCCGCACGGACTACGGCCCAATCGGTATGGTGCGAAGTAGGTCGCCGCCGACGATCGATCTGCTCGACAGGGTCTGGCACATGCTGAGAGAGCGTAAACTATCTTAGCACACGGTCAGGGACATGCATCTCCACGATCTCCCAATAAATCAATGGAACTTTGGCTATCCACAAGTCGGGACTATCTCGGCAGATGGGTACAAGAGAATGCATATCGAGCTCCGGCAGTGTATAGGGTCTCCACTTGAACTGAAATAAAATAAAACATTTATCAGTATCAACAACAAAACTATAATATTCATAACGACTTGAGATTTATATTTACCTGTTCGTGTTAGAGGTCATCAAGCTCATTTCGGTAAAACTCACGATGGCGCGTCGTTGATCGGTACTTAGCGTACCGCACGTTATACCTATATGCAGAATAGAGAATATATAAGTACAAATTCAGCGCGAATAAAATTTGTGTGTATAATTATACCTGTACGCCAAATGAAACTGCCCCTATAGGTCACGGTGCAAAGTAAAGTAGGGCGTCCAATATGAATGCGGGCCCATGACCAAATCTGTATCAATGTGCAGCATCCCTTGAATTTTTTATTCTGCATCAGGGATACTCTACCTAGTTCTCGATACAAGTATGCCAACACCATACTGCCCCACGATCGTGCGCCGCATACGTCAAAATCCTCTAACAATGGCAGCCATCGTGCATGTACAAGAGTCTTGCTCGCATCAGGAAAAAGCACGCACCCTATCATATGCAATATGTAAGCACAAGCATGGAACTGAAGTGTCTCCATACTGGCATCCTCTGGTATGTCGCCCTGAAATGTCTGACAAAGCCACGATAGCTTCATCGCACCACTCCTCAAGTCAGGAACCTGTCCAAGAAGCCGGGCACATACCTCCGGCCAACTATGATCATCGGTGCCCGTAACTGTCGGCCCATCGATCCGGAGCCTAAGTATGATGGCCACGTCCTGTAAAGTGATGGTGCACTCCCCTATATGCATGTGAAAGGTGTTGGTCTTTGGCCTCCACCTCTCAATCAGTGCAGTGATAAGCGGCCAATCAAGCCTGATATATCGAACCGTCGAACACTCCCGAAAACCGGCCTAAGAGATCAGCGCTAGAACTCTCGCATGCTCAATGACCCAAGCTGAATGGCTCTGAGAATGCTCGATCATGGTGATGTCTGGTACGGGCTGCACGTCAAAAAGAATTGATTAAGTATAATGCAAAAAATTAAAATTAGTAGTATTATTTTTGCGATAGAAACAAACCGCATTATAGCTTGTAGTATTATTTTTGGTTGGCCTGAACTTCACATTTTTTGCAATGGAATATGTGCGAAGTGCATGGATCAATTTCTCATTACTCTCGTAAAGATCTCCCTTCATGAATGAGAAGTCCTCGGCCTGTGTATTAACACCGATATTAGTATCAATAGGAACACTTTCCATCACGGAGTTATCAATCCATTCATCTCCTTGTAGTTCATCGGGCGACAGATCCTCTAATACGACATACTAATTATTAGCATAACAACCGTCGATATGTTGGTTTTTCCCGTCATCGCGATCTATCAAGGTCATGCTATTAATTTGTAATCCCTCCTCTTCGTCATCATTCTTTGATTCGACACTTGCATTATCTTCTTGAATTCCCGTGTTAGTATCGAAAGCATTCGAAGTGCCCACGAACGAAGGACCGCTCATGTATTGTGATTGTGTCCAACATGGTTCTTGTTGAGGAGATAAAAAGCCTACGGAATCAACTTTAGGGTCCGCCAACATGCGGGAATACATTTATTCGTAATTCAACGATTTGCCCAAATCCCCTCTGATGTTTTTCAATGAACAATTCGATCGAACACTTCTCGTCGTGTAAGACATGAATGAGACTCATATCGTAGTCACTTGATATTTGAATGCCACTTGTTCTGTTCCCCACAACAGGATAATTGCAAACCACACTGAAGTGATACTCACGTGAATTGGTTAATGTAAGTTTGTGTAATTCATTAACCAACTCATCGAAAGTACACGATTTTGTTATGAACAACGGTCTCATCGCGCCACCTTCATATACGGGCATATTATTTTTGAGGTAATTAATCTTCCCATCATAAGAACAGAGAATTACGATTCGATCGTTCATCGTTACTTCTGTAGAGTAAAAAATTCAAGATCAATATTACACGAAATTATTTAATTATTGATTGTTACTAATTTATACATTTTTGTAGTAACACTATTTTTCACATTAATTGATATTTTCACCTCTAATTGATATTACACGAAATTATTTTTCTTCACAAAATTATTTTATTTTGTAGTAACTCTATTTCGAGGAAATTATTGATTGTTACTAATTGATATTACACGAAATTTTTTTATTTTTCTTCACAAAATTCATAAATAATTCACAAAATCTAATTCATGTCATGCATATGTAGTAACACTCATTTCAACAATTATTTGTAATTTCCCCACTAATTACATAATTTTTTAATTTTTTCTTCACAAATTTCATAAGTAAATACTAAAATCTAATTTTTTACATTTAATTACCATGAAATACTGAGAGTATACAAAAAATTAAGAATACAATTTTTTCAAGGAAGAATTTACCTTAAAAATGAAATGTCAGATCTAGATCGGCGACGGCGACGGTCGTCGACGGGGGAGGCGGCGGAAGCGGTCGGGAGCACCGGCGGCGGCGACGGTCGTCGACGGGGGCGGCGGCGACGGTCGTCGACGGGGGCGGCGGCGAAGGTCGTGGACTGGGGCGGCGGCGAGTGTAGATCTCGTCGAGAGGCAATGGTTAAGTTTGGGGGTCGCGTGGAGTCGGGGCTGGGGTCACGCGCGCCTTATATAAGCATGCCAAACTCCACGCCAACATCTAGCTGTGAGAATATCATAAATCTTCACGGGAGTTGAACTCCTGTGATGTTTAAAAATACACTAAACTTCATGGGAGTTGAACTCTCGTGAAGTTTCATAAAAAAAATTATAGAAACCGAGCTGTTTTTAGCGCTGGGCTGAAAACAGGTCGGTTGTTACAATTTTTTTTCAAAACCGATCTTTTTCTGCAAATAAAATCCTAAAGAGGTTGGTTTTGAAAATTTGTCCAAACAAAAATCCCTCGGAAACATTATACATACGAGGGTAAAATGCATTTAAACAATATATAGTTTCCAAATTGTTTTGCGCTTAAATACTATAAGTTATTTTTTAGTTTAAAAAATCATAATTTTTTCTAAAATTTACATGTTATTACTATCGATTATGCAAATATAAAAATTTTGATCCGAATATTATTTTATGATACTTACATGCTAATTTTAAAATTTTCTAACTAATAATATTCGTTAAATTTTCTATTAAATCAACCAAGTTTTTGGTTCAAACTTATCTTAATTCAATTTTAAAATAGAGTTAGGATATTTCAAATAAAAAATTAATAAATATTAATAGTTATAAAGTTCTAAAATTGATATATACATATCACAGTGACAAATTTTTACGTTTGCAGTATCGACTGTAGTAACATACAAAATTAAAAAACTTTATGATATTTTTTTGACTAGAATACAACTTAAGTGCCACGAACTATATATGGTATTTTAGTGCAACTTACAATATACAGCAAATCTGACTTTCTACGTGAAGCCACGTGCTGCCTGCTGTCATCACGCAGACGACTTCTCGTTCCCCCTGCTAGCTTCGTTTTAGTCCCAAAATTTTCATTCTCAACCTCCTAGTTTATCTAAATTTACGTTTCCCCCCCTCTTAGTTAAACTCTCCATCTACAGAGGTCGCCGATTCCCTCCCTCGCTCCCTCGGTTCTCGTCTTCGACCTCGCTATCTTCCAGTTCCCAACAGATGACTAAGTCTAGGGTTAGGGTTTCGATCTCTATACTTCTCTTCATCCTCTCTCTCTTCTCCCAAAATTCCTCAAGCTCCTACGTCCACCCGCCAAACACACTCATCTCTCCCGCCAGATCTAAGCAGATATCGTGGAAACCTAGGTCTAATTCCTGTATCTCCCAAGTTCGATCCATTTTCTTGTATATATATATTTTTGCTGATCAATCTAACTTTTTGACAGAGCTTTCGTGTACGAAGGTTTCTTGACCGAGGAAGAATGCGATCATCTGATATCTCTCGTGAGTTTAAATTTTTCCTGTCTTCTTTTGTTTGAAATTGGGATCTGAGTGAATTGAGAACTAATTTGTAGTCTTGATGATGTTTTCGGATGTTGAAGGCGAAAACAGAGCTGAAGAGATCGGCGGTGGCTGATAATTTATCGGGGAAAAGTACTCTAAGTGAAGTTCGGACTAGCTCGGGGATGTTTATCAATAAAGGAAAGGTTTGATCTTTTCTTTTCTTTTTGTTTGGTTTGGTTCATGATTACGCCTAAATGGCGCAGATAATGAAATCTTGGGCTTCAATTTATCATTTTGGGAAGCAGTTGGTCACCGAGTGTTCGTAGTATTTGTCTGTAACAACCGAACCCTTTGTTGTGCTGCAAACTGTTGTGGACGGACGGCGGCGCCGAGGAACCAAAACAAACGCCGATCAAAGAAGGCCAAACAAATCAAAACAACGGCACAAAACACAAACATCAATTTTAACGTGGTTCGGCGAGATGCCTACGTCCACGGGGCAAGAAGGGGGTGGGTTTTCACTAATAGAGAAGGAGAGTACAAATTGAGATTACAAATCGCTCAAACGAACCAACTAATCTCACCAACAAATCTCTCAATCTCTCAACCAATAACCCTAACAAATAGCTCAGAAAAAATTTTCTGTGCTCCAAAATCCCCCAAAACGCTCCTACAAAACCCTCAAATCGTATTGGTATTTATACCAAAACAGAAACCCAAACAGACTGTAAATAGGAACCTGAACTTTCCAAAAAACCCGTCATAAGTCGACTTATCAGTCTTCATAAGTCGACTTGGCAGAGCGAAAAACAGCAACTGGAGAAGAGTTCATAAGTCGACTTATCAGACCTGATAAGTCGACTTGCCAGAGTCCAAAATCAATATTCCAGAGCAGATCGTAAGTCGACTCATGCACGAACATAAGTCGACTTACCATAAGTCGACTTATGCCTGTGCATGAGTCGACTTATGACCGAAAATCTGCTTTTCCAAGTTCTTCTCCACAATTCTTCACCTCGGCGAAGTTTTCTCAAAACTGAGCCGACACCAACCAAACAAATGCCTCACATGTTGAGACCCAAATGGGAGTGCGAACACTCACCCCAACTGTCGATGTCGCTCACCAAATCGGCTGCATCAAAACTGACTGCCTACGTATCCTCTTGCCCAAGGAATCAAGCCTTCACGTAGTTCATCCAAACGGCCTCCACAGGCCCTCAATCAAATAGAAAAGTCTGTAACTCTTCCCCAATATCACCAAACGATCTGCAACTGATAGCGGCCCTAAACTGATACAAATCAAACACCTCCATCTGAGGTAAACCAATGGCCGTATCCAAAACGTGTCCACCAGCTGCAACCGAATCCAAAACAAATCCATCATCGGCATCCGAAATCAAATGATCCCCAACCTGTGTCACCTCAGCTGGAATCCCAAATGACGCAGTATGATCTGGAGTATGTGGAATAGGTTCCACCCAATGTGAAGTAGCATCACCCTCCACCTGCTGCGATATCCAAACGATCTGATCAACACTCTCCACCTGCTGAGAGTCCAATGTGACATACCCAATGTTTTAAATATCGGTTATCGGGGATTTATCGGACGGCCAAAATCCTTATCGGATAACGGAAACCGGGGATATATCGGGGATAAGTAATATTTATCGGAGTGATATACCGTATGTTGTGTATATATAATATAATACCCTAAATTGTAATCTAACCATACTCCACTCTTTCATTCTCTCAACCTTCACTAAATAACTAGAGAAAAAACCAACTAAATGGTGAAAATATTATTTGTTACTACAACTTCAGAAGTTGTGTGAGGGCGTGGCGTCAATGGAGAGTCCAAGTCAAACTTTCGAAGTCACAGTTGATGATGGCGTCGATGGAGAGAGCTCGGCATCGATGGAGAGCTCAGCGTCGTTCAACATCGTCGAGTCAATCAGATCAGTTGATGGCTCGATGGAGAGAGCACAACATCAGTCGAAGTCGTCAAGTCGATGAAGTTAATGTTGATGAGAGAGCAGCGTCGAAGTTGATAGCGTTGAGGTCAACGGAGTCTGAAGAATAGCGGAGGCGAGCGTCGAAGTCGACGGAGGCGAGCGTCAAGGTCGACGGAGTCCAAAGAGAAACAGAGTCAGAGGATTAGGGCAGTGGGCACAACCGCACAAATGAGGGGAGAGAGAACAGAGGATTAGGGCTACTTAATCGAGTTTAAGTTTTATTGTAAAGAACGGGTCGTGACGGGTTTCAAGTTTACTCAAAAACTGTCCATTACCCAAAATCACAACCTAATAGCGTGGCCCGATAATTTCGATTTTAGAGCTGCTAATATCGACCGATAATCACCTTTATCGTCGCATTATCGTCGATAAACCCTAAAAAGAGATAACCGATTTAAATTCTAACTTATCCTATCGGAAAGCTCTCAAAACCGATAACTCGGGGATAATATCGGATTATCGGCCGATATTTAAAACCTTGGACATACCTGCTCAGAACAAAATCAGAAGCTCCCAAACGATAATCAACTGAGCCTTCGAACCCCAAACGCGCAATCGGATCCAATCTCACATCCACGATGTGACCAAGTGCTGGGTATCCAAACATCCGACGCGACCCAAAATCTGAAGCAGCTCCACCAGATCCAATAACTCCTAATGCAGCAGTCGACGATTTGTGACTAAGATGACCCAAATATATCGAAGCTCCAGAACCAATGCTCGATAACCAACGCCGATCCTCCTCCAGAAAGGAACGACCCATCGAAATTGTCATCTCATCTCGTCGCCCCAAACTCTCCACACCAATGAAGTGTCTCCTATTACCGTGAGCTCGGCACCAACGCAAGAAAGGACCCCTTCCAAAGCTGAAACAACGAGTTACCTTTCTGCCAATACACTTCTTCCAATTATTGTTGACTTCTAGGACTTTACACCAACGGGAACTGGTCGCGACCCAATAATGCCTAGAACAATCACCAACTGTGGAAACTAAGATACGATTACCTCCCAATGATGCCTCCTTGGAAGGTCCCCAAATGCCTGACTGAACACCTCCTAAAAGACCCCTCGTTCGATGGATAGGAGTGCCAAACTCCACCACGGTCTTGCTCATCCCAATGTGCTCACAGGACTTCAATCTGCAGGTCATAGCACTCCTCAACAACCAATGCACGGCATTACCAATCATATACCCCAGCACCAAACAATGCCACAGTCTAGCCAAATCTGATGAAGTCGTCATCTCCCTATCAATCACCGTGCTCCCAAGCAAATAGTATAAATTTCTTCTTCTGACGCCCTTCATCACAATTATGGACCCAAATGTAACCTTCAAGCGTGCATCCGCCAAGGTCACCCTATAGCCAGCTGCCTCCAAAGCTCCAAGTGAAATGATGTTCTTCAACTGAGGAACGAACCTCACTCCAACCAAATTCCGAATCACCCCGTCACTCATCCTGATCCGAATGGTACCGATACCACCAATAGAGCATTTGTGATCATTCCCCATGAGCACGAAATCCTCTCTTTCCAACTTCTGAAAGCTGGAGAACCAATCCCTCCTAGGGCAAATGTGGTATGTAGTTCCCGAATCCAATAACCATTCTGTAGAGTTAGCAACACTAACTGACGGCAGTGCAGATAATGAGTAGCCCGAAGAATCCGAATCTGAATCGTTGCCACTAGCCTTGACAACATTCGCCTCTGAAGCTTGAATAGCTTTTTCCTTATTCTTCCCGGCTCGATCAACTAACTTTGGGCATTCGGCTTTCCAATGTCCATCCTCTTTGCAAAAGGCACACTGATTCTTACGAACTCCAAGATGTGCCCCTCTAGACTGCGATCTCCCACTATGATTTGGACCCTTTGCTCTTGCGACCAACGCCCCCGCTACCGGCTCAAACGAAGTCTCCTTATCCTTCTTTCGAAGCTGATAATTCATAAGTGCAGCGGTGACCTCACTATACGAAAGAGATGCATTCCCATTAATAAGAGTAAGAACGAAGGTCTCATATTCCTCGTCGGGCAAGGAACTCAATACTCAACAACAACAACGCCTTGTCCTCATCTTCAATCACCACATCTACATTCGCCAAATCCGCAAGAAGCTTCGTGTAGTGGTTCATGTGATCACCAATGGAGGTTTCTTTCTTCAACTGGAATCGGTAAAGCCTCCTCTTCAAATGCAAGCGATTCTCCACACTCTTGGTCAAATACCCGCTCTCAAGGATCTCCCAAATCTTCTTTGCAGAAGTCTCATTGATCACATCATACTTTAGATCTTAAGTGAGACAAGACCTAATTACACCACACGCCGTTCGATTCATCTTTTTCCAAACATTCTCATCAATGTTGTCCGGTTTTCCGTCCAACTCCAACGTATCTTCCAAATTTTGCGCGTTGAGCGCATCCATGACTTCGCATCGCCAAAGTCCAAAATTGTTTGTGCCATTGAACTTTTCCACGTCAATCTTCATCGAGTGGATATTCAAGCTTTGGACGGTCTTCACGCCGGAAGTACTGCCCACAACTCCTTCTTTCTCGGCCATAATCCTCAAAGCACCACCAAACCAATGCGGAAACAAACGAGAAATAAATCCAAACTGAAAAAAGACGAGATTTTTACCAAAAAGATCCCACCTTTATCACCAAACGAAACCCTAGATGAACTTCCAAATTTATCTACTCCTTCAAATAGCCCAAGTGTAGCCCGAGCTCTGATACCACTTGTTGTGGACGGACGGCGGCGCCGAGGAACCAAAACAAACGCCGATCAAAGAAGGCCAAACAAATCAAAACAACGGCACAAAACATAAACACCAATTTTAACGTGGTTCGGCGAGATGCCTACGTCCACGGAGCAAGAAGGGGGTGGGTTTTCACTAATAGAGAAGGAGAGTACAAATTAAGATTACAAATCGCTCAAACGAACCAACTAATCTCACCAACAAATCTCTCAACCAATAATCCTAACAAATAGCTCAGAAAAATCTCTCTTTTCTGTGCTCCAAAATCCCCCAAAACGCTCCTACAAAACCCTCAAATCGTATTGGTATTTATACCAAATCAGAAACCCAAACAGACTGCAAATAGGAACCTGAACTTTTTAAAAAACCCGTCATAAGTCGACTTATCAGTCTTCATAAGTCGACTTGGCAGAGCGAAAAACAGCAACTGGAGAAGAGTTCATAAGTCGACTTATCAGACCTGATAAGTCGACTTGCCAGAGCCCAAAATCAATATTCCAGAGCAGATCGTAAGTCGACTCATGCACGAACATAAGTCGACTTACCATAAGTCGACTTATGCCTGTGCATGAGTTGACTTATGACCGAAAATCTGCTTTTTCAAGTTCTTCTCCACACAAACTTTAGCAGATTTAATTTATCTGAAGGAGAGGAAATCTTTGATTTAGTTATGCATAGTAGTACATCAATAGAAATGTACAGTCTTAAAAAAAGTCTTTACCAGTAAAAGAAGGGTAGCTTTTTTCTTTCTTGGTCCCCAGTTGAGTCATGCTTGGATTGGAAAGCTTTCCCTATTAGATACTAGGAAAAAAGAAAAGAAACATAGAATACTAATAGAAACTCATCTTAGGCATACAACTGAAATAAATTGAAAATGACGTTTAACATGATAGATATAAATTAACGACTAGAATCGGATTTGGGTTGCAAGGTGTGTATCCGCACTCGGAGTTCAAATTCATATCCAAATATCCAAATCTGTTTCTTATATGCATCCTATTAATAATGTAGACAGTAATGGTTAGCATTTGCATATATTATTTGCGTATAGTTAATTTACAATTTACAATTTACAATGTTTGTGTATTTTAGTTACTACTAGCTATTATAGAAATAATATATAGTTAACGTATGCCATCTTATTATAAATTATTTACTACACTCTTTGATGTTCTACTAACTGTAAGTATCAATTGATCGGCTTATATAGAACATATTATTATTTTTAGAATTCTCTTTAGCCAATTCGGGAGTTCTGAGATTTGGATATTATTGAAATCTGCGTAGCAATCATCAAATTCAAATAAATATTTTATATATTCATTAGATGTTGGAGCAGACATAGTAATCATGAAATTCAAATAAATAATTTAGATGTTCATCAGATGTTGGACCACGCAAATAGTACATAATATTTTCAGATTCAAATGTCAGGATCTCTGCACTATATCTGCTCAATTTACACCCCTATCCACACCCTTTATGAATCCTCCAGCAATAGGAGAGATTCCAGCGATTAACAGTACCTCTTGATTATCCTGGTATCTCTTGTCGAGCATAAACATAAGTTAAATGATCCAAATAATGGCTTTTGATTGTTCAGACAATGATGATGCTGCAATGAAAAAATGCGACAACATTGAAGATTAATATATTGATAGAGTAGACAGCTTTTTAGATGGCATTCTGCTAATGATATATCTCGTTCAGACCGCTTAGACGTTTCAAAGGCTTACGTATACAGCTTTTCATATGAAAAGATGTGTCTTCATATTCTGATGAGTATAGCCCCAATGGACTACCCACGGTAACAATAAGCTTAACTTTCAACATAAATATTATTTCCAATTCCCCAAAGATTAAGTTTGTTGAAGATGATGAAAAGATACATGGACATTTCTGCGCTATTTTATATTGTATAACAGGCTATTACCAGCTTTCCAGTCCCGTTGGTTTCCGTTTATAAATGTGGTAGTTTAGCACCAGGGCTCTTTAGCGTATTTGAAAGGCACACACGATTAGCATGGTATGTCCCCGGGCCAAAGACCTGACCCCTATCCCTTTCTTTGGACCTCAAATAAGGCTCGAGACGTAGTTGTGGGCTTTAATAATAAAAACCCAATCCCACCCTTGTGGGCTTCGGGCCGATGCACATATTTACAAATAATGTGATTTAATGGGTTACTCCAATGTTTTAAAAAAACATTTTATAGTTATTGTTACTAGGATATTGAAAATAAACATGTACTAATTGTAACGTTAGTAAAATAATCTATTTTAGTAACGACAGCGTTCTAATCTCTCTCATTAACTCCAAGCATGCAAGGAGATGCAAATATCGTGAAAATAGAAGTATAGTGGGACGACAAGATGTAGAGTCGGAACATCAAAATTCAATTGGTTCTTAGGGCTCCTTTTAGCTGTTAGTGAGAAATAATCTTACAATTAGAGATCAGGCAGAACTGGGAGAAAAAAGGTTATCTATCTAATCGTAAGAGGATTAGTTGTAGTTTCACTTTTTCAGATTGGTAATAGTCAATGTTACATTAAACGCTGGGCGCTTCTAGGCGTCGGACTTGGCGCCCAACGCTTAGTCGCTTCGGCGGAGTCTAAGCGGTTTCTGGGCGTTTTTTTTTCTTTTTTATTTTTTTAATTGTGATACTTGAAGATAAATATATATATATATATACTCAATCAAAAATGTATAAATACTAAAATACTAACACTATTAACTACATTGCTTGGTTTACCAATTACAATAGCTCTTTGTATGTTTATACTTCTCAACTCAAATTATAAGTTTATTTCAACTCAAATTACAATATGTATTAAATTCATATTTTTTTTAAAAAGATAGCAATTTTAGTTCCACAATAAATCATGCATACTTAGATACTAAATAGCCAAAATAATAATTAACAAGGTTAGAGCCTAAGATATTTTCTTTTTTATTTTTAATTACAATAATTGATAGTGAATGTCAATGTTACGGAAAGCTTAGATGCCGGATTGGTGTCTAGACGGATTTCTTTCTTTATTTAAGTGGTGATCGATGAGGTTTTGTTGAAGGTCGGAGGAGGTAGTGGAAGTGTTCATATTTGGAGATTAAGGAGTTTGGAGGACGTGTAGGCTACAACACATAAAAGCACAACCAAGGCCTACAGGGTGCAATCCACGTAAGCAGGCAATGTTCCCCTAAACGCTCGTAAAATCTAGGTGGGCAGTCTAAATACCGCCTAGACGCTAGGCGCTAGTTAGGCGGCCTATGTACCGCCTAGGCCTAGGCGAACGCCTAAGCGGACTAGGCGGAAGTTTTTTAAAACAGTGGTAATAGTTATATTTCAAGCTTTTATGTTAGGTACTATTAGAGAAGGCCTGCCCTATTCTATTTTATTTCAGTAGCTTTCAGAAAATTAGAATTTCCCTATGTTTCATATGATAAGATTGATGTCAGATATGATGCTGCAATCTATTGGACTGTTGTTTCCTTTCCTAGTAGGTGATAATAGACATTATTTGCTCCATTCAGCCTGCAGGATTCTTCCTCCATGACTTTATTAACTTTTGTACAGGACGCTATTGTTTCAGGAGTAGAGGACAAGATTGCAGCGTGGACATTTCTCCCTAAAGGTACAATCCATGAAATTTTTGAATCCAGAAGATCTGTATGCATTATGTTTCTGTAGGAATATCATAAATAAAATGTATTTTTTGCAGTTGTCTTTATTAGTAGTTATCCTTAAAACCGCAGTTTATAAGTCAAGTCAAAATACAGAATTCAGTACTATTGCGCCTAACAAGAAAATAACTATTAGAGTCTACTAATTTAGCATCTTATTAATACTTTTATGGTAAGCTTTAGTACTGTAAATTGATGTGAAAGCAAGGCACAACTCTTGAAATGTAAAAAGATCTCCCATATGTAAAATGTCATCGGCATCCGATGTGCGAGTGCCAGGGTCTAAGTTGACCACTTCAGTTTAGATTTCTCTGAAGCACAAACCTGCGCTTTACCTTTGATAGTACTTTCGTTTATTTTCACCAGATGCAAGGGAAATTGCTTACATTTTTCACGTCATTGAGATTTTTTTTGATGTGTAATCAAAATTTTTCGATAGACATTTAAGGTTTAAGTTAGTCTGCCATTACATTATGTCAACTGTGAAAGGAGGTATAAGATTTATTGTAAAAAAATTGTAGGATTACATGTTGGTGAAAGTATGGATTTTCGAAACATGTAAACAACGTGCCTCAATGTTATTCCTCAGACATTATCATTGCTTTTTTTCTTATGATCATTTAGCTCTTTTTGTTGATAAGGACAATATTTCATCCCAAACTAAATTTCCAATTACTCTAACCAGATTTACTAAGCTGTGACCATTCTGATAACCTAGATACCATACATTTTGCTTATTATAATGATTCCATACATTGTGGTCAAGTATAATAATTTTCACCATGTCATAAGGATTCCAGCAACATCTGGTAAATATGTCATCTCTTAACTTGTCCATGAAGGATAATGTTATTTTGATTCTGCATATTTCATGATTTCTTGGTCATGCCTGTTAATGCGAGCAAGATTTGGATCTCCTAGTTGAAACTGCCAGTGCCTAGTCAAAACAAGCATGTAATCATGCGAATACTTAGAGAACAATATTCTAATTTTAATGATTCTAATGCACTTTGAAATTTAATTCTCCTTGGGGTCTTTTTTTAATCTATTTTCCGTTAGGTTTAAATTTTAGAGTTTCAACTACTTGTTTTCTTGTTTGAAAAATTCTTGTAAAAGTACGCTAGTTGAATAGCGAAACTGTATCTATCCTTTTTTTTCTCTTTGGATGATAACAGGAAGTATATAACTGTCTGATTTAGATTGTATATCCTTCTCTTTTGTAGTTGGAATTGATGAGTGATATTATAAAATGGAAAAATAATCAGGATGGAAATGTCAATTTATGCATGAGAATTTTGTTGTAAGCCTGATAATGTTTTATGAGTTACAATGCTGGGCAATTAAATAAACATGTCTAGTAACTAATTGTATACTGACAATTCATATGGCTAGTAATTGGCTTAAAAGCAGGCTCAAGGTCATCTAGGTAAAAGCTTGTTCAGGATTGGCCTATAGCCTAGTGAACCAAGATTAAACAAAATCTAGGTTCGCTGAAGTAAATGAACAAGCTTGAGCATAACTGGGTTGCCTTAATCTGTTCAGATTTGTGCTTACCTTATCAAAGGCTGGTAAGTTAGGACCTATGTTACCTAGGTACTTCTAATCCCAAGCCGTACTTGTACCTGACACGTACCCATACCCGTTCCCGTACCCAAAATAGGACATTCCTTGCATAAATGCATACGTTTATTCGGGTATGTACTCAATTATACAATATATGTTTTAATTTAAAACACCTGTCATACATTTTTTGGACATATATCCTACTCTTCACACCCACTTCTTGAAACCCTTTAGACATAGGTTAGTTTTCGAATTATGATTTTGGGGGTCGTTTGATTATTTGGTTCAAAAGCTAGTGGTTTTACAATTTATAATCCACATAATAAAAGAAACATAGAGCCGTATAAAACTTTTAATTCTCATCCTTCTTCTCATATAAATTATTAATTTCAATATATAATACATGTGTATATAAATATTTATCTAGCCTTGTCCCTGTAGTCTACATTTTACAAATTTCCTGTGTCCCGTGGCCTGTATGTGTACCCATGCTCGTATGTGTACCTGTACCCTTGCAACATAGGTTAGGACCGAGCTTAGCTCTTAATCTAAACTTAGTTTAGTTTGTGTTCTTATTGAGCGTAGCTCTTAGTATAATACTAGTTTAGTTTGATTTATCATTGGTCTATAATATAATTTCAATGATTTTTAGTCTAATATAATAATTGCTTTCTAGTCAAACAAACAGAAACAATCATACATTGAATTTTCAATTATGAGTTAGCATGTCAAACAGAAAAATTTAGTAATACATACATTGCCAATGTAAGTAAGAAAGTAATGTGGTTGGTTTAAAATTGGCTGTTATTACTGTTAGATCACAAGGAAAAAAATTAATATATAATTTTAGCATATCTACTGAATTCTCCCTAAAATTTCACTGCTCCATTCGTAAAAGATTTATACTTGTTTTACTTTCACATACATATTTGAAATATATTCACTATTATTTACCGGGCTCAAAAAGCTTGAGGTAGCCAGGGACCAAGCTCAGTGATAGCCTGTTCTTGATTGTAACCTAAATGAATCAAGTTCAATAGATAATTTAATAAACATGCACAAGCTTTTAGTTAGGAGCCCTTGCAATATGCTAAGAGGTGATAGGTTTTAGACATGAGTAAATCCTCTGGTGATAACTGAGGATAAAAAGAGATAGTTTGGCCATGTGAAGTTAAATCATTAATTGTGCTCTGGAAACATGGCTGACCTTGCATAATTTGTTGCCATTTGCTCCTATGCTTTAACTCTTTGAACATGACTAAACAAACCTTAGGGACTTTCTGGTTAAGAGCTACATGGGTATGCAGTACTTTACCGCATGGAGGCTAGTGTCATGGAATACGTTGTTAAAGACATTTCTGTTGATCTTCTCTTTTCAGAAAATGGTGAAGACATACAAGTACTGAGATACGAGCATGGCCAAAAGTATGACCCCCACTATGATTATTTCGCCGATAAGGTCAATATTGCCCGTGGTGGACATCGCATTGCCACTGTACTGATGTATCTAAGTGATGTTGTAAAAGGCGGTGAAACTGTGTTCCCATCAGCTGAGGTAAGTTGACAAATAAAAATAAAATAGAGATGCCTATAGTTGCCTTTTCCGATTACATCATTGTTTGCTTTATCTGGTAACTCCTTTTTTCCCCCTTTCAGAAACTTTATTTCTTGTAATCTATTTTTCAGGAACCTCCTCATCGTGGGGGGCATAAGGAAGAAGATTTGTCAGATTGTGGTCGTAAGGGAGTTGCAGGTTAACAGACTACATAATTATTCCTCCACACAGAATATGGAGGGGGGAAAAAATTCCTAGAGGGGTCTCTATAGAAGATCATGTAGGGAGTAAGTGGATAGTGGCGTGTATCCCCAACTGAATTCTGAAGTTGGTGGTTAATGACTATCCAACATTATTTATTTATTTATTTATGTTGGGACACACGTCAAGATCCGGTTCCTCACCATATGATTTTCTATAGAGGACCCTCTGTAATGTTTTTTAAGTCTTACCCATATTAAGCTTAAGAAGGCTTCTCAATTGATGTTTTCAGTAAAGCCACGGAGAGGGGATGCTCTTCTATTCTTCAGCCTTCACCCAGATGCTACTATTGATCAGAGTAGTCTTCATGCTGGGTGCCCAGTGTTGGAAGGCGAGAAATGGTCTGCAACAAAGTGGATTCATGTGGATTCATTCGACAAAATATTGGGGGGCGACGGGAATTGCAGCGATGGGAACGCTAGTTGCGAGAGATGGGCGGCCCTTGGAGAATGCACAAAGAATCCGGAGTACATGGTTGGGACTCCAGAGTTGCCAGGTTTTTGCCGAAGGAGTTGTCATGTGTGTTAATAGCTCCATACGCTGTAATATTGACATTGTCTTGGAAAGGTATTTTCATGGTCTTTTTTGGGATATTTACTTGGCACAGTCTGTTTATGTTCTGTTGTGTAACCGTTACTGAGATTGTGGCGTCCGATCAGAAGGTTTTCCCTGTGTGGTTATTGATGTATTTATTTCTAATATAATATATTAGTTGATTAGAAAGCATGAATGCGGTTTATTGGAGTAGCACTAGCATGAATATTTGGATCACTGCAGTTAATCATCTCTTCAAGTACACACCCAAAACAAAGACATTTTCAGGGTATCTTTTATCTCCTCCAAATCTACCATTTGAAAGCCCTTACAGTCATGCGCCCCCTGTCATTAGCATAAACTTCGGCTTTGGTCTCATATTTGATCAAGTCCTCCTGTCCATAGCGACATTTGATAATCCGAACTTTATTGGTACCCGCTTGATCAATTATTAGTGAGGGCGTCATTTTGAGGAGGCAATAGAAGGCGAGAGCATTTTTCACGGTAATTCCGCATTTACCGATATGAATGTAAAATCTTTTCACTAATGCAGATTAATAGCTCTTGTTGGATGCTCACACACAAACGTATGTTGTCGCTCCAAACTAATGGATTTGTCAACCTTGTCTGTATCAAAACCGCTCACGCACTCCGTGTCCTGAGTTAAGCTATCTGCTGAGGTTAGAAGGCATAAAAGGGCATGGATATTGCATGCTGATACAGATGGCAAAACTAGTACAGTTAAGCTCCTTCAAATAACATGAATTCGTTAGGTATAAGAGGAGCATCGTGCCCTTTGCATAGGATACGACTAAAATAAATTTCATCAGATCATGGTTTTTGTGAAGGCTCAAGATGGAACGGAGGCCGACTGAAACCAAAGGCGGTAAAGATCGAAGGAGAAATCGAATGCTCCCCCCGTTCCCCTAGAATTAATCATTTTTCGTTTTTATATATTTGTTTCCAAAACTCACCTATTTATTTCATGTAAACAGCTACACAAAATTAAATATAATCTCCAGTTACGCTCCACGACAACTAAAACAATATTCCCGCGTGAAAGTAAAGGGCAGTGAGCGCCAGTCAGAACTTTAGACTGCTGCGGTATTGAAAAGCTTTTAAGTAGCTAAAATTGAAATCTCACCATACAAGAGATAGGCAAGTTAGCCTCACTGGTAATAATAACTTTTACAAAATAAATTAGAGAGATAAAGTACAGGTACGAATATTGCAACTAAGATTAGTACAAAAGTTCAACTAGTATACAACCGGCTGGCGAGGTCAAATCAATTCTGTCTGCAAAGGCCGACATAAGCAGCTTTCTTGAACAGGGGATGAACATTATCAACAAACACCTCCTTATCAAGCATTTCAATATGCGGCCAAACCTGCAGAGAAAAAAAATACTGTCAGCAAGAACTAAAACAGGGGAAAACTTAAAACAAGGAAGAAGGTTTAAAGGTTGATGGCCCAATTGAACGCATCAATGTAATATGATGAAAAATTGAACCACCTTAAATCAATTCAAATACCACAAAAACTAACATGAACCAATCAGAAAGAAAAGCTACTACAGGTCTGAGCACAATCGATCACCTCGATGCCAGCAACCAGATATATGTTGGTTATTTGAATGCTAAAACAAGTTTTGTGTGGTTTAGACCAACCTCAGTCGCATACTGCCTTGAAAAAGCCTTGACGTAACCCAATGTGGTTAAACACCATTGCTCTTGCTCCCCAATGTTGTAGCCATTCGTTGTAGTTTCACCATTCATCTGACTGCAAAATATTTGAAATAATAGACATTAAAAGCTTACCAAGCAGAAAATCTACAGGAGACAGCAGCAAACCACAAGCTTGGGCCAACTTGCCTGGTGTTTTTGCCATTCTCATGGTCAACATCCATTGCTGGCGTCTCCTCGCTGTCCACAACCATGCTTTGCACATTACCAGCCTTTAAATTTGGTAATTTCCCGTCAGCAGATACAGGAGGCAGTCTTTCCTTGAGCACATCTCCAAAGTTCTTGTACACTGATAAAAACAGTGCCTGCAGAAGGATAACACTATTACAATAGACTATACAAACCTATCAAAAGTACATAAGGTCCATTGAATTGAATAAATTTCAATTATTTTGATCTCTATGCCTTGATGGTTTATAAATGAAATGATGTGAGTGTCAAGGGTTGTTCACCTATAAACCCTCCAAATCAACTATATTTGCAAAATTACGCCCCACTTACTGCCACAAACACAATGTTGTAGAATTGGAGGGTAAATTAGCAAATATCAAGATTTGGGGCTAACTTTGCATATATGGTTGATTTGGGGGGTAAATAGGCAGAAACGCCAATTTTCAATCTACTTAACCACTAAGAAATTCGAGAATTAAAAGGTTTTTGAACAAGGTTAATAGTGAGCCTCATAATCGATGGCATTAGGTTATCCTGTGGCAATCTCTTCTATTAATCACTGTCAACTTATCATGCAATAAAACACATGCATGAAAAACCATGTGCCTCTAGAACTTCCAAGTTATATATCATGAGATTATTACAGTAAGAATTTTACACTAGTAATCACAGACCATGAAATGCCCAAACTCAAAACACATACATATAGATGTGTAGAACATAAAAGGAGCCTGTGACACATAAAAGGAGCCTGTGACAGGCGTGTTAAGATGATTGTAGCTATGGATCAAAGTTGGGGACTATATATGACATATTGAAATGGCAAAGACATGTGTAAACATGCCATTTATATCTCAACCAAATGCACTCATAATCCTCTTAATATTACCTTGTTTTCTTCAAGAGCTCGAGCAATGAGAGCCTCCTTAGCTTCCAAGGCTTCCCGTAAGGATATCTCTTCATCTTTTGCTTTTGCAGCATACCCTTTAAGCCGTTTTAACCTCCCTAAATTATTAGTATGCACTGGCTGACCATCAACTAGTTCCAGCATCGCTTCAGCAGCCTCAAGCTCTTTCTGAGCTTTGATTGTAGCTTCCTCAGCTAATGAAACACTCTTGTCAAGTGACACAATCTCCTTTCTGAGGTCAGTGATACGATTGTACGTCTTGTTGATCGCATTTCTAAGGATCTACGACAATCGAAAGAAATAGAGATTAACTGACTTATTATTTATTAAAACATACAAAGAAATAAATTGCAAACACCACGAAAGCACATTCACAAAAAATAATCAATTTATTGAGATTATAGTTTGCCAGTTTGTTTAAATTAAAAGCTCAGTTAGCTTATATGTTTCAAAGCAAATAATATGAACATTTGCAATTTTATTCTAATTAACAAAATGACTAAAATTAATCCATTTCATTTAGTAAATTCAGTGTAGAGTTTGCAGTAATTTGAAAACTACTCCAAGATATAACTCTTTGTTCACTAAACAGAATAAGATGCCGAGAATAGTACATAAATAACGATATGCTGTGTAAGGAAATTAGGATGAAAATGCTGAGTAAGATCTTGGTTCGGTTGTTAGAAAAAAGAAAAAGAAAGACACATATGGCTTTTGAAATAGATTGAAGAACTACAGTTTCCGTTGTTGGATCAAAACCATGGAAACACACTAATATCCATATTAGCTTTACACGTGACTAAAATGTTTAGCAAGCAAACTATGGACAAAGGAATTCTTTCAATAACATTATTGCAATTGAAAATTTCAACAGAATTATTCTTCCAGACAATTTAATCACAATTAACAAATCACATACAAGATCCTAGAAGGATCTCAAATAAAAAGAGAGTACCTCCCATGGTCGATCCGAAAGGTGAAATAGTTCAATATTAGATGGAGAAAAGACCCAAGTGACAATGGCCAGATTCGATACGAGTCGGTAACCCATCATCCGGTCAATGGTTGTAGCTGTCATCTGAGTATTGTTCTTCCAATAGGAGCTAACTCCCCCCATCAGAATAATTTGACTATCATGGTCCGGACAAAGCTTGGCAATGATTTGACCATACCTCTCCAAAACTGTAATCAAATGAGTGAAACTTTTTGAACCAATATCCAAGAGAGTCTGGATTACAACTTCAACTGCAACTTTGTAGCCATGTACTGGAATTATACTTTCTTCGATCCATGAAATAAGCTGTTGCACGCTTTTTCTTGCCTTTACCATACTGCTAAATTCTGCAGAAAGTGCATGTTCTGCGCTTTCTCCACCATCTTCGCTACTATATTTGAAGTTAGACCCACCCTTCGGTGGAAGCAACTCCTCTAGTTCTGGTGCATTTTCAATGCTCTGAAGAGAAGTAAAATTACCATTCAAGTTTCAATCATAATCTCAAACCAGATCTCAAGAGCATAGAAATGTGTGTGAACAGTCACATTTGTGCATGTGACTGCATTTGAAGTTACCCTATGAAACTGATCTCAAAATAGTGTAGCCATGTAGGTCAAGATCAATGACAGATCATCCACCAGATTGTGTGCTTGTAGTTATTATAAGCTGTTTGAGAATCAGTCTCCCCTGAGTATTTTCCCAAATATATGCATTCGTGGATTAACGTGTGTCTATCATGTATAGATACTTACAACGCTAAGGTGCATGCATACAACAAGAAATGTCAAAGACTGCAAAGAGAAATACGGATATATGTTATCCAGATTGCTCACAAAACAATTCAAGGAATTCCTGAATAGTAGCAAGGGTGAAAAACTCACTTTTGGCAGTATAATCAATTATACACCATTTAGTTACATTTAAGTTCAATCGTGATGTCACTAATTGTTATTATCACTGTTTTTTATTGTCATTTACTGTTTTCATTTTAACTTTCATATCATTTTAGCATTAATTTTTAATTATCTTTCTAATATATACATGGAAAACAACTGGGCGGTCCTTGAGCTACTAATTTGCTAGAGTCAGGATGTGTAACACATAATATTAATAACGAAAATTTGTCTTCGAACACTTGGTCAACCAATACAAAGTACAAGTCCTTCAGTATAAAAAGGCCTCAAACATTAAGAGCAAGCAACCAGATACAGGATATGATGAAAAAATTGATTCAAAGTGATCTTTTTCCAATGTTTTCTGGGTAACTACAATTCCAATTGATTGTAATCCCACAACAGTCAGTCACGTCCAGTAACTA